>KQ990245.1:59149-86375 GCA_001598015.1 Dorcoceras hygrometricum
GTAAGGAGAGGAAGGGTTAAAAGATCTTCTCAAGTATTTCCCAAACTTCTTAACGAAGAGGGACAGGACGTCTTCACTGAGTTGATCTGCTGATTTGCTTGTGCTTGGAGAGCACTGTTCAGTGGTTGTGGTTGCTGCTAATGCTTTGGTTGGTTGGGAGGTAGATGGCGCTTCAGATCTTGTTTCGAGTTCAAACTCATATGCCTTCAGATTTGCGAACAGGTCATGAAGCTCCAGTTTGTTCAAATCCTTTGATTCCCTCATAGCCATAGTCTTCACATCCCACTCTCTTGGTAATGCTCTCATCACCTTCAGTGCTAACTCTCTGTTGCTATATTCTTTGCCAAGACTGTTCAACTCGATGACAACTGCAATGAAGCGCTCGTCAAATTCAGTCATTATTTCTCCATCCTTCATTTTTATGGACTCATACTTCTGCTGAGCAACCGTCAGCTTGTTCTCTTTTGTCTCATCGCTTCCCTCACAGATTTGAGTCAGCTTTTCCCAGATGTCTTTGGCTGTGGTGCAGGTTTTTGTTTTGCTAAACATGTTTTTATCCTTGTCCAGCGTCTTGTAAAGGATATCCCTGGACACATTATCTAAGTTTGCTTTCTTCTTATCATCACTGGTGTATTCATGTCTGGCCTTCTCCAGAAACTGAAGCTCGCCATTTGTTATCACAAATTCTAGATTAGGCTTCATAATTTTCAATGGCCCTTCAATGATAACAGTCCACATCTCATCATCCTGTGCGGCCAGATGTGCTTGCATGCGGATTTTCCAGTCATCGTAATCTTCCCTTGAAAACAGAGGAATCTTGTTGTGTGAAGAAGACATGATAGTGTATGATGACGCACAAATGAATACTGTTCAATAACTAAGACATGCAGGGTCTGATACCAATTGATAGTCCCGAAAATAGGATCAATAGGTTCGAAACAGCTGCAAGAGTTCAGAAGGGGGGTTGAATGAACTCTTGCGTATTTTAAATTCTTCGAAATCTTTTAAAAGTTTTACAACCGCTGCTTAACTTAAATCCGAGTTACCAGATTTAAGGATATCAGTTTAAATTCAAATCTCTCGACCAACAAAGGTTTGTGCGGAAAAAGGCCAATTAATTTGTGAACAGATAACATAATGAATAAATAAGTGCGTAAAGTAATAGTGAGAGTTCAGAGTTTATTTCTGAAAGTTTGGATATAAATATCCTACGTCTCCCCTTCTTCCTTTTAGGAAGGTTTCACTAGAAGATTTGATTTGTACAGGCCTTCTGCACACACCCGATCACCGAGCCTCGCTCAAGGTGAACTCCTAGCAATCCTCAAACTATCCACGCAGACACAGCTGCTGGTTTACAATTCTTAGCAATATTTTCAAACGGCTTTCTGAGAAGCCCGTTTGTTACAGACTCAACTAAATATAACAGTGAATACAAGTTCTGTGAGACTGTAAAATCCTCTGATTTCTTATACAATGAAATCGATTCAAAAATGGTGAATCAGAGGATGACTCGAAGATATTTTTCTATGAACATCAACGGTATAGTTCTTCGAGTGTTTGAGCTTTTGTGAGAGTGACTTCAAAGTAATGAAAGCTCAGAAATCAATTTGGCAGAGTTTCAGCAATAGCAATGGCGAGAGAGATTAATTCAAAACTTCTGCTATTTATACTCTTTGCTCAACGGTCGATTAATTTTGATAAGGCAACAAAGTCCTTTTTGAAATTCTTAACATCGTACGCCGTCAATCCTGCTCCACTACATGGTAAATTGCATATCGAAGCGGCAACAATATAATTTCCATATATGTGCAATCCCGTTGTAACGACCTCTGCCAATTTGTACTATTTACCCAAAAATAGTAGCAATCTTGTCTCCTTAATTCCAGGAAATTTGTACGATTTGATCGAGACCCTTGATTCTCTCCAATTGATTGTATGGTCCCATTTGAATCGATTAACCATTTGTGCCTGAATTATTTTCTGTTGGCAGAAATATTTTTCTTGAAGACGATTGAACAGAAACTATCTGTCGTGGTAAACATATCTGACCATTTGCAATTTCAGAAAGGCTGACGTCATCATATCTGTTATACAACCACTGTAATAAGAACCATTGAAAACACTTTAGCGATATCTGACGGTATCAATGACATCACAGTATCTGATAGTTCTACTATGCTCATATATGTTGACAGCATCCTTTGCTTGTTAACGAATTGCAATGTTCCTGTTACGATGTCTGTTGAGCAAGAACTGTAGCGCTATCTGTTGACAGCCACAATTAGTGATATCTGATGACAGCACCAATTTCTACACTGTTACAATATCTATCGACTATTCTTGACAATAGCTATGGCCCTATCTGTTGGTGGCAAACATTCACTATTTCAATACCAAATGTTGTTGGCAGATATCTTCATCCTTAGTAAATCATCAACAGTAAATATCTGACTCGATAACCCGAATAAAAAAATCGATAACAACACTGTTTCCAAAAACCCGATATCATAACTGTAATTTGAACCGATCACTGTTATCAGCAACTTGATATCTTATGAAAAGATTATTCGATTATCATCGTTAAGTCCAAATCTTTTCTTATTTTTGTTATCTCCAAACTATAAATTTTATCAAAACATATTCATTTGATGGATCTCCTTGCCAGTATGTTATAGTATGTTGAAGTTCATGTTTAAATTATTTACTCATGATATAAGGAAAGAAAGGGTTCGAAAATGATGTTTTTATGCTTCCAAGTGTTTTCCAGAAAGATATGGATGTTATAAAATACTGAGGATTCGAGTTTCGATTCAATTATGTTTATGGATGTTCTTATTTCCGGTGGATTGTAATATCGGAACTTGATACTGAGTAATCGGTGGTTGTTAATTGAATCAGTATAAAGTCTGGTTTGATAGACAATAGCTGATGGCACAGTCGTCGTTTTGATGTTGCAACACCAAAGTTGTAATCAGCTGTTGGTTTTATTGTTCATCAGCTGTTGGTTTTATTGTTCATAAGCTATGGGTTGTTCATCAGCTGTTGGTTTTATTGTTCATCAGCTGTTGGTTTCATTGTTCATCAGCTGTTAGTTTTTTCATCAGCTGTTGCATTGTATCGTTGTATTCAGTCGTTGCACTGTTCATACGTCTGTTTGTTGTGCAAACGACATCGTTTCATTTATTCAAAGTCGCGTTTGTTAGCGATTGTCATTGCGTCTGTTTCAAGCTAACGATCTTGTTTCCTTAAGTTGCAACTGTTAGCAGATATTCTTACGTCATCGTGTCTGTTTCCTACTTCAACGACATCGTTTCATTTACTACGTCTGTTTCAAAGGTTAACAGATATTCTTGTAGCTATTTTACGATAAACGTGAACAGTGAAGATCTGTTTTGTTTCAAAGTACTATTCCACTTTATTACGTCTGATGTCATTTCAGCGATACATTTTCCAGAGTCGAATTCGATAGTTCGTAAAGTTTTAAAATGGGAAGCGAGAGTTTTAAATGATGGAACCCGATGATGTTTAAAGAATGATTTCAAAGAAAATAAAGGAAGTTAAAGGAACAAAAGTTTATTTTAAAGTTTTATGGCATAGATAACAGACGGCCACCAAGGAGAAGGGTGAGCAGTTGTCCAGATGTCGACTACCCTTTCATATGAGCTATATGCTAAAACTGATATCGAAAGTCATTTTGATCGAAGTGCACAATGGGCCTAAGGAGAGCTTCTAAGTCATAAATCAAAAGAAAATAATGTTGATGAGATCTGGGCTATTATCCCCATTTCTATGTTTATGAAAGAAAGGAACGTTTATGAATGTTAAAGAAAACAATGTTTATGTTTACCAGATGTTCCTTTAACTCAATTATGTATGATCAGATGTTGTCATGCGTTAAATGAAATTGTTATTACTCAGATTTTACTTGCTGAGCCCCTAGGATCATTTGCTTTTAAAATGATGCAGGTGCAACAGCTGAGGAGCGAACGGGAGATGAAACCTGAAAAAGCTGCTGGGTGGTAGTGTGTTTATCGACGGCCAGCATTTTCCGTGTCACGTCTGATGTTGTCATCTTGATCCTTTGTAACGTCTGTATTAGATCACTTGCAACAGTAGTAATTTTTATAGAATGTCAGCTGTTGTACTCCGCAATTGCAATATATATAAAGAATCTGTATTCCGCAAAAATGTTGAATACATGGCACCGCTAGTGTACGTCTGTCAGAATTGTTGTTTCATAATTTTTCTAAGTTATAAGAGATACAGCTTATAATAAATTGTCTATTGGCCCTTCTTTTTATTTTAAAATTTTAATTCACCCCAATTCGTGATTCCCGTGGGTTTGGGCGTCACAACATGGTATCAGAGCAACGTTCCTGAGATAAACATACGCACCGTCAGCTGGATCAGAATTCATCGTCCGTTCCTCTAAGTTGTGAGTTTATTTTCAGAACATTAGCTTTAAATTATTTTAGCATGTTCTGATAAATATATGTGGTGGATTACGGGCTATAGAATATAAGATGTCAGGAAGAGGAAGAGGAAGAGGTAGAAGAAGTATTCCTGTAGAGGAAACCAACACTGACAATAATGCTAATATTACCCAATTGTTAAGACTGCTGGTAGAGAAAAACAGCAGAGGTAATGGCCAATCTTCTAGCAGTAGAGGACCAAGCCACGATGACCCTCAAGAAAAGTTCAGACGACAGAAGCCAAAGAATTCAGTGGTACAACTGATCCACTAGTGGCGGAGAGTTATCAAATCAATGGAGGTTATCTTTGAGTACCTCCAGATGTCTGATTTAGATAGGCCTAGGTGCGCTACCTATATGTTGAGAGAGGAAGCTATGATTTGGTGGGAAGGAGCCAAATTATTGGTGGATTTGTTGAATCTCACTTGGGCAGATTTTAAACAGGTGTTCTTCGAACAATACTTCACGGCTGATAAGAGGTCTGCATTGAAGAGGGAGTTTTTGATCCTTAAACAAGGGGGTCTGACCGTACAGGAATATGTGCGGAAGTTTGAAAGAGGGTGCTATTTTGTGCCTTTAATTGGAAGTGACCCAGAAGAGAAGTTGAGTCATTTTCGTGGAAGGATTGAAGCCTATGTTTAAAATGAATGTTAGGCTATCAGTGCCCAGAACCTACAGAGAAGAAGTGGACAGATCTCTGCGTATTGAAAGGGACTGGAAAGATGTTGATGAGGAAAGGCAACAGAAGAGACAAGCCTTTCAGCAGAAGGATCAGAGGCCATTCAAGAAACAGAACAAGAATCAGCATAGGCCTCAGGAGCAGAAGCCTCTACCGATTCAACCCATCAGCTCTGTTCCTGCTGGTAATAATAGGCCAGTATGTCCTAAGTGCCAGAAGAGTCATCCTGGACAATGCAGACTTGGACAAAATGTCTGCTATAAATGTGGGGTGCCAGGACATATAATGAAATATTGTCCAAAGTCCAAGCAATTGGTGACCAGCAGAGCTTTTGTAATGACAGCTGATCAAGAAAATCCAGACTCGACAATAGTTACGGGTGAGATTATGATTGCTGAATTACCTTCCATGGCTTTAATAGATTCAGAAGCCACTCATTCATTTATAGCTGCTGAATTTGCTAAGAAATTGCCCATCAAGCCTGACCAGGTAGCTGTAGGTTTCTGTGTATCAGTAACGTCAGGAGAAGAATTGATATCTCACGATGTATTTAGGAGTTTAGAACTTTGTCTGCAAGGGAATCAGATTTCGGTTGAATTGATTGTTTTGCCGATGCCCGAATTTGATATGATATTGGGTATAGATTGGTTGACTAAATATGGGGTAGTAATTGATTTTAAGCTACGAATAGTAGTGGTTAACCCACCAGTAGGAGAATCATTTTGGTTTAAAGCTAAGCATGTTTGTAAGATTCCTCGAATAATATCAGATCTTAAGGCTCAACGTTGCTTAAAAAAAGGAGGAGTAGGATTTCTGGTTAGTTTATTTTCTTTAACCGCAACCAGTAGACCCCAGTTGTCAGATGTAGAAGTGGTAAGTGAGTTCCCCGAGGTTTTTCCAGAAGATATCCAGGGACTACCACCTGACAGAGAGCTGAAATTTTCCATTGATTTAATTCCAGGAGCTGCTCCAGTTTCTAGACCGCCTTATCGATTAGCTCCATCAGAAATGAAAGAACTGAAGGAACAAATACAGGATCTGTTGGAGAAAGGGTTTATCAGACCAAGTACGTCACCCTGTGGAGCCCCTGTTTTATTTGTTAAGAAAAAGGATGGAAGTATGAGTCTATGTATAGATTACCAAGAGCTGAACAAATTAACAATTAAGAATAAGTATCCATTACCTAGGATAGAAGATCTGTTTGACCAGTTGAAAGGGTCCATAGTTTTCTCTAAAATCTATTTGAGGTCTGGATACCACCAACTGAAAATCAAGGTGTCAGATATTTATAAAACAGCCTTTATGACTCGGTATGGTCACTATTAATTTTTAGTAATGCCTTTTGGACTTACGAATGCTCCATCAGCTTTTATGGATTTAATGAATAGAGTCTTTCAACCATTTTTGGACCAGTTCATAGTGGTATTTATTGAAGATATCTTAGCTCTAAGACCAGATGCGAGCTTGTTCAACATTTAAGAACAGTTCTCCAGATTTTGAAAGATAAGAAGTTGTTTGCCAAATTCAGCAAATGTGAGTTCTGGTTTGACCTTTAGGACTCGGTATGGTCTCTATGAATTTCTAGTTATGCCTTTGGACTTACGAATGCTCCATCAGCTTTTATGGATTTAATGAATAGATGTCTTTCAACCATTTTTGGACCAGTTCATAGTGGTTATTTATTGAAGATATCTTAGCTCTAAGACCAGATGCGAGCTTGTTCAACATTTAAGAACAGTTCTCCAGATTTTGAAAGATAAGAAGTTGTTTGCCAAATTCAGCAAATGTGAGTTCTGGTTTGAGAAGGTATCGTTTTTCTAAGGATGGATTGAGGTCGACCCAACTAAAGTAAAAGCTGTTCGCAACTGACCGATACCAAAGACTGTTGCAGAGATAAGGAGTTTCTTGGGTTTAGCCGGATATTATAGGTGATTTATCCAAGGATTCTAAGATAGATGTTCCTTTGACTATGTTAACAAGAAAACAGGTGAAGTATAACTGGACAGCTGAATGCCAAAACAGTTTCGACAAATTGAAACAAGCGCTGATAGAAGCACCTGTGTTAACAATGCCATCTGTTCAAGGGAAATCCGTGATTTACACAGATGCATCAAAGATGGGTTTAGGAGCTGTTTTGATGCAGGAGCGTAAAGTAATTTTATACGCATCCAGACAGTTGAAGGATCACGAGAAGAATTACCCACGCATGACTTGGAACTGGAAGCTGTTGTCTTTGCCCTTAAAATATGGAGACATTATCTCTACGGGGAGAAGTATGAAATATTCACAGATCACAAGAGTTTGAAATACTTCTTTACCCAGAAAGAATTGAATATGAGGCAAAGACGATGGCTGGAGCTGGTTAAGGATTATGACTGTACAATCAGCTATCATCCAGGAAAAGCAAATGTAGTAGCGGATGCGTTAAGTAGAAAATCTATGGGGTTAGCGCAGCTGATTGTCCAGAAACCTTTGGCAGCTGATATTGAAAAGTTTGGACTTGAACTAATGTTCAGCAGTAATGTTGTGATTTTAGCAGATCTATCAGTAAGATCAAATCTGATAAACCAAATTCGAGAGGGTCAGCTGAAAGATGAGCAGTTGCAGAAATGGGTCAAGCAAGATCGAGAAAGAGGCAGTAGCCTCTACTTTTCAGAAGATGGAGTATTTAGATTTATGGGAAGGATCTGGGTTCCCCAAGTAGACACCTTGAGATCGGATATTTTGAAAGTAAGCCCATACAGCTCCATATTCAGTACATCCCGGAAGTACTAAGATGTACAAGGACCTCCAGCAGTTGTACTGGTGGCCAGGAATGAAGCGAGATGTTGCCATATTCGTAGCTGAATGTTTAACTTGTCAGCTGGTGAAGGCTGAACAACAGCGACCGACGGGACTATTGAAACCACTTCCAATTCCAGATCGGAAATGGGATTCAATAGGGATGGATTTTGTAAATGGTTTACCCAGAACTGTTCAAGGATATAATTCCATTTGGGTTATAATAGATAGACTCACTAAGTCTGCTCATTTTTTACCAGTCAAGACGACATATGACGTGAGCTTATATGTCAAGGAAATAGTGAGGCTACATGGTGTTCCATTTTCTATTGTTTCGGATAGGGATCCAAAGTTCACATCAGCTTTTTGGAAAAGTTTTCATAGAGCTATGGGTACAAAGCTGACCTTTAGCACTGCGTTTCACCCCCAGACAGATGGACAATCTGAAAGGGTGATCTAGATTTTGGAAGATTTACTCAGGGCATGTATTGTGGATTTTTCAGAAAGTTGGGATCTGAAATTATCACTGGTAGAGTTCTCCTACAATAACAGTTTCCAGGCATCGATTCAGATGGCTCCATATGAAGCTCTCTACGGTCGAAAGTGTAGAACACCACTCCATTGGGATGAAGTTGGTGAAAGGGCTGGTTTAGGACCAGATGTAGTGGAGCAAACAGCATCAGCTGTTAAGAAAATACGAGAGAGGATGAAGGCTGCTCAAAACCGATAGAAAATTTATGCAGATAATCGAAGAATGGAACTGAATTTTGAAGTGGGTGATCACGTATTTTTGATAATTGCTCCAATGAAAGGAGTAATGTGTTTTGGGAAGAAAGGAAAATTGAGTCCAAGATATATTGGACCGTATGAGATTCTAGAAAAGATAGGAACTCTAGCGTATCGTTTAGCACTGCCACCGCAGCTGTCGACAGTGCACAGTGTTTCCACGTTTCAGCGTTGAGGAAATATATTCCTAACCCTTCGCATGTGCTAAGTCATGAACCAATTCAATTAGCACCATATTTAAGCTATGAAGAGAGACCAGAAAGAATTCTCCTCCGAAAAATTAGAAAACTAAGAAACCGTAGCATTCCTATGGTTAAGATACAATGGTCTAATCAGTCGGAGCGAGAAGAAACTTGGGAGACATAAGCTGATATGCTTTCCCTTTACCCACATTTGTTTGGTACGTAAAATTTCGAGGACGAAATTTCAATAAGGAGGGTACAATTGTAACGCCCCAAAATCCATAGGACTACATATATGCATCTTGTTTATTTTCATGAGTTAATTGGCATTTGAAATATTGAGCATTTTCCGATTTTATTGATTTCAGAAAATGATGCGACTCGGCGCAGATGACTCCAAGGGCAACACGTGAGCAGGTTTTAAAAATTGATTGAAAATATCTTTAAGGGGGACAAATGATTTCTTTTAAAAAAAAAGGGTTTGGCGTTTTACAAATTAAAATGTTGAGAAGAAGGTTTTACCAAAAATTTTAGGTGTGTCATGCTTGAAATAACATAGCACCTTGCCACTAATCACATTCATATTTAAACCTATTTTGAAAGCAAAGTACATTATTATTTACAAAAAAATCTTTAGTGTTCTTCAAATATTTCTAAAAGAAGCTCGTGTGGTTGCGCAAGGAGGAGATTCTGTAGGAATCAACTGATGTTGCAAAGCGTTGATTAAGGAAAGTAAAAGATTATCCTTTGCTACACCATTTGAAGCATATATTGATTTTATTCATTTGATGGATCTCCTTGCCAGTATGTTATAGTATGTTGAAGTTCATGTTTAAATGATTTACGCATGAAAGAAGAAAGAAAGATGGGTTCGAAAATGATGTTTTTATGCTTCCAAGTGTTTTCCAGTAAAGATATGGATGTTATAAAATACTGAGGATTCGAGTTTCGATTCAATTATGTTTATGGATGTTCTTCTTTCCGGTGGATTGTAATATCGGAACTTGATACTGAGTAATCGGTGGTTGTTAATTGAATCAGTATAAAGTCTGGTTTGATAGACAATAGCTGATGGCACAGTCGTCGTTTTGATGTTGCAACACCAAAGTTGTAATCGGCTGTTGGTTTTATTGTTCATCAACTGTTGGTTTTATTGTTCATCAGCTGTTGGTTTTATTGATCATCAGCTGTTGGTTTCATTGTTCATCAGCTGTTGGTTTTTTCATCGGCTGTTGCATTGTATCGTTGTATTCAGTCGTTGCACTGTTCATACGTCTGTTTGTTGTGCAAACGACATCGTTTCATTTATTCGAAGTCGCGTTTGTTAGCGATTGTCATTGCGTCTGTTTCAAGCTAAAGACGTCGTTTCCTTAAGTTTCAACTATTAGCAGATATTCTTACATCATCGTGTCTGTTTCCTACTTCAACGAAATCGTTTCATTTACTACGTCTGTTTCAAAGGTTAATAGATATTCTTGCAGCTGTTTTACGATAAACGTGAACAGTGAAGACCTGTTTTGTTTCAAAGTACTATTCCACTTTGTTACGTCTGATGTCATTTCAGCGATACATTTTCCAGAGTCGAACTCGATACTTCGTAAAGTTTTAAAATGGGAAGCGAGAGTTTTAAATGATGGAACCCGATGATGTTTAAAGAATGATTTCAAAGAAAAGAAAGGAAGTTAAAGGAACAAAAGTTTATTTTAAAGGTTTATGGCATAGATAACAGACGGCCACCAAGGAGAAGGATGAGCAGTTGTCCAGATGCCGACTGCCCTTTCGTATGAGCTATATGCTAAAACTGATATCGGAAGTCATTTTGATCAAAGTGCACAATGGACCTAAGGAGAGCTTCTAAGCCATAAATCAGAAGAAAATAATGTTGATGAGATCTGGGCTATTATCCCCATTTCTATGTTTATGAAAGAAAGGAACGTTTATGAATGTTAAAGAAAAGAATGTTTATGTTTACCAGATGTTCCTTTAACTCAGTTATGTATGATCAGATGTTGGCCTGTGTTAAATGAAATTGTTATTATTCAGATTTTACTTGCTGAGCCCCTAGGCTCATTAGCTTTTAAAATGGTGCAGGTGCAACAGCTGAGGAGCGAACGGGAGATGAAACCTGAAACAGCTGCTGGGTGGTGGTGTGTTTATCGACGGCCAGCGTTTTCCGTGTCACGTCTGATGTTGTCATCTTGATCCTTTGTAACGTCTGTATTAGATCAGTTGCAACAGTAGTAATTCTTATAGAATGTCAGCTGTTGTAAGCTGCAATTGCAATATATATAAAGAATCTGTTTTCCGCAAAAATGTTGAATACTTGGCGCCGCTAGTGTACGTCTGTCAGAATTGTTGTTTCATAATTTTTCTAAGTTATAAGAGATAAAGCTTATCATAAATTATCTTTTGGCCCTTCTTTTTATTTTAAAATTTTAATTCACCCCAATTCGTGATTCCCGTGGGTTCGGGCGTCACAATGCTCATGCAACAGAAAGCAACAGACAATGAATAGCATACACAACACAGCAGATCAGTAAGCTAATGCAACACAGAAGCAAACACAGCAGCTCACATAAAATCCATGCCAAATCCAACGCTGTAAAACAAGCTCACATCCGTACCTCAATTCTGAGCTATAATTAACACAAGCGAAGTCCCGAGCATACAGATCTGAAACCTGTTAAACAACAACACAACGCTAACTCAGGGACGTAAAGCTTAAGCTACAAACTGGGAACTACAAGCTCCACCAGCTCTGCCCTACTTTTCTAGCTCAACCAACAGCTCTAAGCAAAGCTCAAATTAGGAAACTAACACTTACCCAACGAGCTATCTGAACGGCAGAATCAATTCTGCGCTTATGCTAACAGACTACACAGTAGCTTCCTTCGCGATCTTCTTCCAACTAATCCCAAGCCTACGAAAGAGGTATGAGAAGAATCGTCTTAATAAGAGGAGTCCAGCGCTACAACTCTTGTATCCGTCGGAGTTGTCTACCGCCGGCAATCGAAGGAAAACAACTACGGTGAACAGTAGCTAGGGTATCGCGACAGGGTAAGGTTACGAGAATATTTCTATGTGTCGGAAGGAGATAATGGCGGGACCGAAGTCAAAGTCCTCAATATATATACTTAAGTCTCCCATATCTGATAGACAATAGCCACCGACGACTTAAGATCCAAAGCTGATCCCAACTCAGATCTGAGTAACACTCCAGATCTGAACTATACGCTAAACAGATATGGAACTTATCCAACCGACGTCGAACCAAAGATTGTTCTTTTACTAGGACACATCATTCCACTAGTCAAGTATGAATCGCTAAACGGAGTTGCTTCGCATCCACGCCAGAACACTCAGATCTGACTCACAAAACCCGCCAAATCTGAAATCTCTGAACCGCATCGGTCTACCCTATAACTGAAACCAGGAACAACGAACCGGCCTGTCTACTAACACTAGCGCATCCACAACTGTCTGCGATAACCAGATTTCACCTCCAGATCTGATCCACCCTCAAATCTGATTGCTACTCCGAAAAATTCCCAAACTTCCCAGAGTTGTTTCCGATATCAAATCTGACCCGATAGCTTCACCAAGCATACCAGCTCAAAGCTGGCTCATCCCAGATCTGTTCAAGCCAATCTGATCTATGCTAAACCTGATTAATTAACTAAATTAATCCAAGTAAACTTTCGGGTCTCACATTCCTCCCCCACTAAAACAGGATTTCGTCCTCGAAATCTAGCAACAACTCCAAAGCTGAACCAAAACAATCATCAGAAACTAAACACTCAACGAGAGGCTACTAACCAAGAGTTCAAGTAACGAGAACAAAAAACACAATCAAAACTAGCTACTGGAAACAAATGCAACATTTACTCAAAAAAAAGTGGCCACTCTCGTTGCATTTTCTCTTCCAACTCCCAAGTAGCTTGCTCTCTACCATGTTTGCTCCACTGGACCATCACCAAAGGAATGGTCTTATTCCTCAGTTGTTTCTCTTTTCTATCCAAGATCTGCAAGGGATACTCAACATAGCTCAAAGTCCGATCTAGCTCCACCTCGTCAGTTTTCAACACATGCGACGGATCTGGCTCATACTTCCTCAACATAGACACATGAAAAACATCATGTAATGAGGACAGATCTGACGGCAACAACAGACGATAAGCCAAAGGTCCAATCTTCTCAACAATCTCATATTGTCCAACATAACGAGGAGCCAATTTTCCCTTGAGACCAAACATCATAACACTGCGAAAAGAAGAAAATTTCAGGAAAACTAGATCACCAACCTGAAATTCTAAAGGTCTACGCCTCTTGTTCGCATAACTGGCTTGGTGATCTTGTGCAGCTTTCATTTGCTGGCGTATCAGATCCACTTGATCTCTCATCTGCTGCATAAATTCTAGAGAAGACAGCTGCTTCTCCCCCACTTCTTTCCAACACACAGGTGATCTACACTTCCTGCCATACAAAGCTTCAAATGGTTCCATACCAATCGTTACCTGGTAGCTGTTATTATAGGAAAACTCAACCAAAGACAACGAATCTTGCCAGATACCACTAAAATCTATCCCAACAGCTCTCAACATATCCTCTAAAATCTGGATAGTTCTCTCAGATTGGCCATCTGTCTGGGGATGATACGTTGTGCTCATAGCCAATCTGGTGCCCAAAGCTATTTGCAAACTCATCCAAAACTTGGAAGTAAACCTCGGATGACGATCTGAAACGATAGAAACAGGCACACCATGCAATCGCACCACGAAATCTATGTACAGCTTTGCCATCTTCTTCAAAGAATAAGTCACACTGTAGGGATGAAGTGAGCAGACTTCGATAATCTATCGATAACAATCCACCCAGCATCACACGCTCGACTGGAACGAGGTAAATGTGTAACAAAATCCATTGCTATGTGCTCCCACTTCCATTGGGGAATCTCCAAACTCTGCAATAGACCACCAGGTCTCCTCCTCTCGGCCTTAACTTGCTGACAGTTCAGACAACGGGCTACAAAATCAGCACCATCACTCTTCAAACCTGCCCACCAGTAATGTTGCTTCAAGTCATGATACATCTTCCTTGTACCAGGATGAACACTGTGTCTACTATAGTGCGCATCTCTCAAGATCTCCTCCTTCAATTCAATCAGATTTGGCACAACTAACCTGCCACAAGACCTCAAACAACCATCAGACGAGATAGTGTATCCTCCAACTGTCCAGCTCTAACCTTCAGCTTCAATTCATGAATAGATGCATCTGTCCTTTGAGCTGCTCTAATGCTCGCAACAACATGTGGCTCAACTTGGAAAGAAGACACCAGAACATAACTCTCCCCTAGGTAAAATCTCCAACCAGTAGTGCTTAGTGCTCATGTACCTTCGAAATCTGCAACGAAGCCAGCATCGCCACTTGAGCCTTTCTGCTCAATGCATCAGCAACTACATTCACTTTCCCAGGTTGATATTGGATCTCACAATTAAAATCCTTAAGCCACTCCATCCACCTACGCTGTCTCATATTCAAATCTGACTGAGAAAACAGATACTGAAGGCTCTTGTGGTCTGAATACACCACAAACTGCTCGCCATACAGATAGTGGCGCCAAATCTTCAAGTCAAAAACCACTGCTGCCAAATCCAAATCATGAACTGGGTAACGAGTCTCATGCGGTTTCAACTGATGAGAATCATACGCAATGACTCGGCCATGCTGCATCAACACACAACCCAATCCATTCAACGAAGCATCTGAACAAACAACAAAACCACCTGAACCGGAAGGCAAAGCTAACACAGTCGCAGAATTAGCTTCTCTTTGAGCAACAAAAAACTGTTCTCACACTGCTCAGTCCAAAAATATCCTTATCTTTCTGAGTTAACTACGTCATAGGCTTAGCTTACTAGAGAATCCCTCTATAAAACGACGGTAATAGCCAACCAAATCCAAGAAACTACGAATCTCAGAAACATTCTTGGGACTCTCCCAGTTAAATACAGCCTCAACTTTACTGGGATCCACAGAAATACCTATAGCTGAAACGACATGACCCAGAAATACAACTCGATCTAACAAAAACTCGCACTTAGAAAACTTAGCATACATCTGCGAGTCTTGAAGTGTCTGGAGAACCAGCTTCAAATGCTCTTTGTGCTGCATCGGAGTCTTAGAGTACACCAAGATATCATCGATAAACACAATCACAAACTGATCGATGAATTCTCTAAAGACTCGATTCATCAGGTCCATGAAAACTGCGGGGGCATTCGTCAAACCAAAAGGCCGAACGCAGATCGATCTTATAAAACACATCCGATCCCTGAAGCTGATCAAACAAGTCACCGATCCACGGAAAAGTGTACTTATTCTTCACTGTTGCCTTATTCAACTGCCTAAAGTCGATGCACATCCTCATCGACCTGTCCTTCTTCTTCACAAACAAGATAGGCGCTCCCCAAGATGACATTCTCGGTCTAATGAAACCTTTCTCCAACAAGTCGCTAAGTTGTACCTTAAGCTCCCTCAACTCAGCAGATGCTAGGCGATACGGGGCTCTCGAGATAGGATCTGTACCTGGTACCAACTCAATGCTGAAGTCTATCTCCCTCTTCGGAGGAAAACTAGGTATCTCCCCGAGAACACATCAGGGAAATTGCGAACAACGGGTACGTCACTAATCTTCACACACGACGAAGAAGATGCATTCAAAGCATAGATCATAAATCCAACATTCTCCAACGACAACAGGCTAAACATCTCCATCGCAGACACTAAAGGAATCTTCTATCGGGAATCGATGCCATAGAAGTCCCACTTCTCGCTAGACTGGGGCCTAAAACGCACAACTCCATGGAAATAATCCAAGGTGGCCCTATAACTAGACAACACGTCCATTCCCACTATGCAATAGAAATTCCACATCACTAGTCTGATCAGATTCGCTAACAACATGTTCTCACCAAATCTAAGAATGCCATTCAACAAAATCTCTTGGGAGTACAGGCTCGTGCCGACCGGGGTTGCAACAGACACAACATCACTCAAAGAAGTGGTATGCAAACCATGCTCAACCACAAATGCATCAGCAATAAACGAATGCGATGCTCCTTTATCAAACAATACACGTGCAGGAAAATCAAAGACAAAGCAAGTACCTACGATCACTCCTGTTGGCGTGCCCTTTGCTTGATCCCTCGTCATGGCATTAACTTGGGCAAATTGAGGTCGTGAAAACTGGGCTGGGAAGACTGTCCAAACCGCGAAGGACCAGGCTGTTGGAACGGCCTATACTGAGGCTCTCCCAACCTCTGCTGCAGAGCAGGAAAAGAATGACCTCTAGACGATCCACCCGCACGACCCTGCGGTGGAGCAGCGGTGTGCTGAGATCTAGCAAACCGCGAAGGACCAGGCTGTTGGAACGGCCTATACTGAGGCTCTCCCAACCTCTGCTGCAGAGCAGGAAAAGAATGACCTCTAGACGATCCACCCGCACGACCCTGCGGTGGAGCAGCGGTGTGCTGAGATCTAGCCATAGGACACACTCTCACAAAGTGTCCATACTGTCCATAAATGTTACACGAATCTTGCACACCTACACACTACGCCGTAGGATGCCTTCCTCCACACTGAACACAAAACTCGACCTTGGAATTACTGCCGCTAGAACTGCCCGAGCCAGAAGAAATAGAACCAGACTTCTTCTTGAACTGACGACCACGAGGTCTAAACCTATGGTGTCCAGACTGTTGGGCTACCTACTGTTGGGGTGGCTGGGATGACTGCACAGACTGGGAAGGTTGTACCACCGGAACCATGGGACGGTTACCTTGCACCACTTGCTGCCTGACACGAGACCTACGGTTCTGCAGTCCTTCCTCAATATCCATAGCCTTGTCCACCGCATCCGCATAACTCGTCGGTGAACCCGCCAACACCCAAGAATACAACTCCTCATTGAGTCCCTCCAAGAACTTGTTCCTCTTCGCCCTCTCTCGGCCAGAAACATGCGGAACATATGCAAGAAGAGAAGAAAAGCTCCGGGCATACTCTCCCACGGACATAGTCCCCTGCACCAGGTTACCAAACTGACGCTCCCTGGCGTTAACATAGGACTCAGGGACGTACTCCTGTCGAAAGGCAGTACAGAAACTGTTCCACGAAATCCCTACACCAGTCACCTCTAGCGCTCGAGAAGCACCTCTACACCAACGCTCAGCGCTACTCCTCAACTAAAACGTAGCCAAACTGAACCTACGCTCGTCATCGTACCTCACACGGTCAAACAACCCGTTTATGTGCTGCAACCAGGACTCCACATCGGAACTAGGCTCATCATCGTTAAACGTCTGAGGGTTCCGCTGAAACCTCGCCATCACAAGTTCCATGTCGTCCACACGGGCTGCCAGCTCATCAACCTCATCCTCAACCTGTCTGGTACGTCTATGAAAAGGTCCTCTATGCTGCACCTCCTCGTTCTGACCCTCAGACTCTTCCGGAATCTGCCCTCTACCTCTATCCCGAATCTAGGCGACATCTAATAAGGTACTAAGAGCGTAAGGTCACACAACAATAAATTTATCACACAGCAATCAAATCACATAGTCATGCACATGCAACAAGCGACATTGTGCCTAGACTCAAGTTTGATCAAAATAAATCGAGCTTATCCCAGCTTAAGCTCTGATACCAAAAATGTCAGGCCTCGTGCTCAACACAGAGATAAACCACTCAAAACAATAGCGGAAGAAATAAAATAGTGGCTAAATTTTCGCTTTATGGCCTGACTTTTAAAACATAAGTTAAAATACAAAGTTATTCAAAATACACGCTTTACAATGTTCGAAAACCAAATACAACACAGCCACAAACAAACATAGAGTGACTCCCAAATTTAAATACATAATAAATATAACTGGGACACTCTATCCACCTCATGGGACACTACCAGCTGGATCAAATCCATGACCAGCGGTGAAACCATGGTAACCTGAAAATACACATAGGCAAACAAGACAGCCAGCCCCACAGGGACATGGTCAAACGCCATTATGGAGAGCAACTGAAAGACAGCAGTAAGATAGCAAGAGATAAAATGCGAATGTTATGCATGAGACAAGGCTGAAACCGAAGGCGGGGAGCCAAAGGAATCTCAAGAAACAACTCAACAACGACAACAGATCAACTAAGTAATAGTTGCCACGGGGTGTGTGAGTATATGGGAGCTACCCACTCGTCTCAACACACGGTACCAAATGCACAACAATTCACTCAACCCGCTGTTTCCCAACTCATGAGGTGTGGGAGCTACCCACTCCGCTCATAGTGGCTAACAGATCCCATCAGGGAGATGAGGTATACGGGAGTTACCGCTCGTCCTCCAATTCAAGCATCATGGTACACACAGATCAAGATAACAAGGCACGGCTAAACAAGATCTGAGCTCAACATGAATAATGCGTGTATGCTCATGCAACAGAAAGCAACAGACAACGAATAGCATACACAACACAGCAGATCAGTAATCTAATGCAACACAGAAGCAAACACAGCAGCTCACATAAAATCCATGCCAAATCCAACGCTGTAAAACAATCTCACATTCGTACCAAAGAGGTAAGAGCTATAATTAACACAAGCAAAGTCCCGAGCACACAGATCTGATACCTATTAAACAACAACACAACGCTAACTCAGGGACGTAAAGTTTAAGCTACAAACTGGGAACTACAAGCTCCACCAGCTCTGCCCTACTTTTCTAGCTCAACCATCATCTCTAAGAAAAGCTCAAAGTAGGAAACTAACACTTACCCAACGAGCTACCTGAACGGCAGAATCAATTTTGCGCTTATGCTAACAGACTACACAGTAGCTTCCTTCGCGATCTTCTTCCAGCTAATCCCAAGACTGCGAAAGAGGTATGAGAAGAATTGCCTTAACAAGAAAAGTACAGCGCTACAACTCTTGTATCCGTCGGAGCTGTCTACCGCCGTCAATCGAGGAAAACAACTATGGTGAACAGTAGCTAGGGTATCGCGACAGGGTAAGGTTACGAGAATATTTCTAAGTGTCGGAAGGAGATAATGGCGAGACCGAAGTCAAAGTCCTCAATATATATACTTAAGTCTCCCAATTCAAATGGACAACAGCCACCGACAACTTAAGATCCAAAGCTGATCCAACTCAGATCTGAGTAACACTCCAGATCTGAACAACAGATATGTAACTTATCCAAACAACGTAGCACCAAAGACTGTTCGCTCACTAGGACACATCATTCCACTAGTCAAGTCTGAATCGCTAAACGGCGTCGCATCGCATCCATGCCAGAACACTCAAATCTGACTCACAAAACCCTCCAAATCTGAAATATCTGAACCGCACCAGTCTACCCTATAACTGAAACCCAGAACAACGAACCGGCCTGTCTACAAAACAGTAGCGCGTCCACAACTGCCTGCGATAACCAGATTTCACCTCCATATCTGATCAACCCTCAAATTTGATTGCTACTCCAAAAAATTCCCAAACTTCCCAGAGTTGTTTCCGATATCAAATCTGACCCGATAGCTTCACCAAGCATACCAGCTCAAAGCTGGCTCATCTCAGATCTGTTCAGACCAAATATGGTCTATGCTAAACCCGATTAATTAACTCAATTAATCCAAGTAAACTTTCGGGTCTCACAACAGCTCGCGCTCACCAATAGATCACACTCTTAATTAGATCACCCTCACCAAATAGATCACGCTCTTGCACGTAGTTCATCTCTCGCGTACTAAGATCATGTATCGTCCAACACAGAAGAAATAGATCAGCTCACACATGATCTGACCATACGAAACAATTCCCACCATGCATAGAAGTATCAGATAAAAACTACAATCAGATCACGCACTGGTCAGCTCATGCCCTTTGTTAGGATCGAAAAATACATGAGTTCTCATGAAACTCACGTAGGCTCTCACACAGCCTAAGACACTGTTCTCAAGTTGTGTACATTTTAAAATTATTGAGTTGAAAAACTAGCACGCAACCAGAAACAGGATCGCGCATGTAAAACACCAGCGGCTCTGCGAGCTAGTTTAACACATATGATCTGGTTCATTAAATCTCGAGCTGTGATAGCTCAGTGTTCTTTAAAGTTAATGCATCGAGAAACAGATTGAGTTATGAATTAAAATCATGCTGAAACAACTCAAACTGAACTCTTATAATCGAAAACCAATTAACAGTTTTAATCACAGTAACAAATATGCAATGCATGAATGTAAATGCAGTAAGCTGTATGAAATACACTGCAATTTGTTTATGGATGTTTGCTGAATCTCCTACGTCTTCCCTTCTTCCTCAACGGGAAGGTTCCACTGGAAGACTTTGATTACAGCGGGCCCCACTGCAACCCGATCCTACGACCAGCAGCCGCAAGAACTCCTAGCCACCAATGCACACCAGCCCGCAAGCTGTGTGTCTAACTTCACTTCTTTCACGCCTCAGTGAGAAAGGCTACACACACTTCTTTAACGTCTCAGTGTGAAAGACAACATAGACTTGTTCAACGTCTCTATCCAAAGACTAGAATGGAAGTCATTTTTTTTATTCACTCAGCTAATCTAATCAGCTCTCTCAAATATGTGAGTGAAACGTGTGTGAGATTTATAATGTATACTCAATCTCTCGAAGATAAAACCTCACACACTGGGAAAAGTGCTCTTGTCCGAGCTGGTTGTTCGATGTCTTCCCAGGGTTGTGCTTTCTTCTGTTTTTACGTTTTGGTTTGCACAACACTTTTCGACTTTTATCTTCCATGCACATTCTTCTGCTTGTGCTCTGCTCTTGATATTTATAGCCCGACGCGGAGACTTGTCCGTTGAACACAAAGTTGTAGCCATTTGAAAAGTCTTCTGACACTGTTGTACTTTGCGTCCTTTGTCTTTAAATGCGTCGCAGGCTTTTCCTCATTTTAAACACGTGAGTACAGTAATTGAGAAGACAATACAAGAAAATCGATTTGAAACTGAAAAGCATTTGTCTATAGCCTTGTATTCAAATTGCTTTGCTCATAGATTTGATAGCATCTGTCATGCTATCCGGCCTGGTTGACCTTAACCAGCTTGCCATCTTTTCTCCGTTCTGGTTTGCACTGAGCTGGTCTTTGCTTCATTGAACTGTTCAAAGAACTCTTCTTCTCCTCTATATCTACTCTTGTTCTTAGTTGCTCTTTTTCTGTTCTTTCCTGCTCTTGAGCTGCTTCGAGCCAGCTTGTTCTTTACACTGAGCAGGTTTCTTCACTGAGCTGGCTTCTCAGCTGCTTTCCTTCCTAGCTGGTTGCTTCTTTCACTACAGCAGTCTTCTGCTTTCCTATCATAATCATCCAGCTGCTGAGATACCTGAACAGGTTTTCTCTTCCGTGATCTGGTTTACCAGCTCGGCTCTTATCTTCTCCTCAAGAGCCACTGTGTTACTTGCTTGTCCTCTTGGTTCATTCAGACACCTCATCCAAACCATCAGCAAGCACACAGTTAATCCACTGGTTGATTGAGCCAGTTTTTCGAGGATACTTTAAACCATATCCATGTAGGGTTGCAATCCAACACCAGTGATTATATCCCTTCTACATTAGGATATAATAATCAGTTCTGATTCTGTCTACTGAAGGACTGAGATTCCTATGATGAACTGATTATAGTCGTGCTCAGTGATCTGATCTGCACTTGATCACTGCACTTGTACTCGGCTCAGCACTCAATCACTGCACTTGTACGCTGCACTTGATCTGTGCTTGAACAGTTCTGCTCTTCACTCACTGCGCTTGATCACACTGTTATTCTATTTCACCAAGCTGGTGAACCAGCTTGATGTATTCTGCGACCTAGTAAAAATAGTGTTGTTCCAGCTCAGACGTCCCCTCACTGTTCCAGCAAATATATCTTCAACCGAACCAGCTTAGGCGTCCCCTTATTGTTCCAGTTTGGATATATCCATGCCTCTTCAATCAAGTGCACTGCACATCGCACGTAAACCGTTAGTATAATAATAATATATTTTGTGTTAATCAAAATTCAGATTCCGATCTATAAACACAGATCCAACCCGCTTCAAACAGCTCTCGCCTAATCTGATCGTCCACTCAGATCACAACCAACCCGAATTCCACCAGCAGTTCTCACCAAAGCTGTTCTTCACCATCATCTTACACCTAAGCTAATTTCACCAAACAAAACCACACAACACCCCTGATCTTACTACTCAACTCAAGACATTGCGTGACTCCCAAAGCTGAATCCAGCTTATGTTTGAATACACAATTTGATAAAATCCCAGAACAACCACTATGAAATCTCTCACTATGCATACCAGTTCTCACTAGCTCAGCACGGACTATGCTTCATAGTACTTCTAGAAAAGCTTGCACAACTTCAGATCAGCTCACGCCTGGGCTTATTCCTACTAACCCGATAAAATCTATAAGCTGATTAATCCCGATAAATTGTTGTTAATCTAATCTAATTAATTCATAATTACCTCAAATAATTCTCGATCCTCAAATTGTAAGTTTTTAGTCCTGTTTTCACAAGAATGTCTTCCCCTGATAATATTGTAGTAAGGAGAACAACTGAGTCCTTAGATTCTACCTTGTACTGGGGGTATATTAGTGAGAAAGGCGGTACCCCAAATCCTGTAGATATTTGTAGAGCGAGGTTACTCAGGATTGCTCAATAAGAGGCAGAGCTCACCTCCTCAGAGTGTCCTTGGTATGAGGTTAAGGCTTCCAAATTGAGAGAGTCGGACGTCCCTTGATTTGGGATGAGGCTCATCGTTCTCCTACTGGCTTCTACACCTTTTACATAAACCAGATAGACATGGGTGTAAGATTTCCCATTCCTAAGTTTATACTAGCATTATGTACTCATCCCGGGATCAGTGTAAGTCAGTTGGCTCCAAATTCGTATAGTTAACTTTTGACCTTAGGTCTTTTGCTTAGATTTTTGAGATTCCTCTTTCAACTTATACCTTAATGAAATTGATCCCATCAAGAGATTAAGGCATAGAAAGTTCTATATTTCCAATAAGACGGAGTTCAGGTTTATAGGCGGTAACCGATCTCTCATAAGGAGTGTATGAGCGCATAATTTTTTGTTAAACGTACAGTGAGGAGAGGCAGTCCCTGATCTAACCAACTTCCTGGTCATCATGAGTGTAAAGTGCTTTATTGCTCGAGAGTTAGTCAGATAGGAACTCCTGTGCCACTTTAGATTTAGTCAGAAAGGGGTCAAATGTTTGGTATCCGGATCCGCCCCCCGGCAAGGCAGCGGAAGAACAAAGAGTAAAAGCCGGGAGACGATCAATACGAAAAACAGACAATAAAAATATCGTCATTCATAGAGCGTTCAAAATGAATACCTTGCTGGCACTTGTGCCTGGCTCCAACCGGAATTACAAGAACCCGGCTCTTCTCGGTAGATTGCGGTAGATAATCGCCAATCCGGTCCACGACCAGAACCGAGACTCCTTCATCAGGCTGCACTAGAAGCACTGACGAATTCTGCACGAACGGATTCTTCTCGAGAAACTAGGCCGGAAACAATTTTCCGGTGAAGCGGCGGCGGCGACGGCGGCGGCGGGCGGCGGCGACGAGGATGATGTAGAGAGGGGGCGGCGACCAAGTGATTAGGGTTAGGGTTTAGAGTCTTGTTATTGTTATAATGAGTCCTAATCCATATTTAAATAGATATTAGTGTTGGACTTGGACCGGCCCAACGGGCCCGGGTCCAACTGATGCGGCGGCGACGAGGATGATGTAGAGAGGGGGCGGCGACCAAGTGATTAGGGTTAGGGTTTAGAGTCTTGTTATTGTTATAATGAGTCCTAATCCATATTTAAATAGATATTAGTGTTGGACTTGGACCGGCCCAACGGGCCCGGGTCCAACTGATGAACATTCAGTTCATCTCCAACACCGCGACTTCATCGCAAACTCCGATCGCCGATCAGATCGGACCGATCGACTCAGTTTCCGAAACTGAATATTATGATCTGAAAAACCATTTTTCAGAACCCCAGTGCAAAATGACCGTTTTGCCCCTCAACAGCGGGAAACCTCGGTTTGACCCCTGTTGACTTTTAGGAAGTCGCACTTCCCGAAGTCCTCTTCTCGTGCTCAATACATTGAGCTGAGTATCCATGCGGGAATCTCGAATCTAGTACTTGTGTGACCCTCAATGGTTCAGGGATACAGCTAGCCGTGGGCCCACAACCATTGTGGCTCCGGGATCACAATTCCGGACCTGCCCAATGGATCATGGTAAAGCGTCTAGCTACATCGCCCCATGATCCCCTAGGTATCACTGATAGTGCCTGAAAGAACCAGTCGGTCGTGGTTACCGTACAGTACGATCCTTTCAATCCATATATCTCGATCAGATCAACGACCACTGGTAAATCGAGAGTCGCTATAGATCCGATAGCTATGCATACATCTTGGATATCGAATAGTGACATCGCGAGTGTAACTAGGTAAACACATTTACCTAAAACACTTCTAGTACTCTGGCCAGAGATTTATACACTATTATCCCCTCAGATAGCATAGGATATCCACGCATGTCTGCGAGCTGTGAATCCTCGACAACGATGCATCGACTCCTACATGCATCGGGGTCTCACCCAATCCCGACGCCTAATGACTCCAAGTGAGTCGGCAAACGGGTCAAAGTGAAACGCCTATCATGTAGAGTCTCAATGACGTTTCGAGTCGTGAGGACTAATCAGTACAACCAAGACCTCGGACTTATCCACTCGATAAATGGTAACCACTTGGAAAGTCCGAACGAGGATAGTTCGATAGATCACCAGGTCACTATCTATCTGCATGCTCAGAACATCAAAATGTTCCCTACCAATGAAACATGGTACTTCGCATCGCAGATACTAGTCTCGAACTCGGGCGGCCTTATCCTCATTTTGACGGTCCAATCGACTAGGAACATGTTCAGAATACACAGCGACTATTAGATGTGTTTCATGATAGCCGTCATACCCACTATCACATCTAACATACGCTTTAGTGCATTCTCGGTCTTTACTCAACGCAATTGTAAATCAACACACATAATGAAAGTAAATAACGCCATATAAGTAAATGCGAATATCATATATAAAGACTGTTTGTACAAGAGTCTATAAACCCACACGCCACAAGTTGGCTAGTTGGGCATCTACTCTAACAATCTCCCACTTGCCCTAAAGCCAACTACTCATCAGACGCAGTCCCATTGTTTCGCGATGTTTTTCAAACAACGTTCCAGGCAAGGGCTTCGTAAGTGGATCAGCAACGTTGTCCGCAGAGGCGACTCTCTCAACTGCTATGTCACCTCTAGCCAAAATATCCCGGATTATGTGGTATTTCCTCAGTATGTGTTTGGATCTTTGGTGAGACCTAGGCTCCTTTGCTTGCGCAACGGCACCCGTGTTGTCGCAGTACACCGGGACTGGACCAACTCCATTAGGAATGACTCCCAACTCTTGGACAAAATTCCTTATCCAAACGGCCTCCTTAGCAGCAGCTGATGCTGCAATGTACTCAGCCTCAATGGTTGAATCCGCGATGGTGTCTTGCTTGGAACTCTTCCAAGAGACAGCACCACCATTGAGCATGAACACAAATCCAGAGGTTGATTTCGAATCATCCACGTCACACTGGAAGCTAGAATCAGTGTAGCCTTCCAGTTTCAGTTCACCACCCCCGTAGACCATGAACATATTCTTAGTCCTTCGCAAGTACTTAAGAATATCCTTCACGGCCTTCCAATGCAATTGGACGGGGTTGGCCTGGTAGCGGCTCGTGACACTCAGAGCATATGCGACATCTGTTCTAGTCGAGATCATGCCATACATAATACTACCTATAGCCGAGGCATATGGTACACGTGCCATACTCTCTATCTCCTCATCAGTCTTTGGACACACAGACTTGGATAGAGTGACCCCGTGGCACATAGGTAGGTGTCCTCTCTTGGACTCTTCCATAGAGAACCTCTTAAGTATGGTATCGATGTAGGTAGCTTGGGTGAGTCCAAGCATCCGTTTAGATCTATCCCAATAGATCTGTATTCCAAGAATATAGGATGCTTCACCCATGTCCTTCATCGAAAATCTACTAGACAACCATACTTTAGTTGACTGCAACATTCCTACATCATTCCCAATGAGTAGAATGTCATCAACATAAAGTACTAGGAACGTCACAGCACTTTTAACTACCTTTTTATAGACACATGGCTCCTCGGGATTTTTGATGAAACCAAATTCCTTAATTATTTCATCGAATCTCAGGTTCCAACTTCGCGATGCCTGTTTGAGACCGTAGATCGATCTCTGAAGCTTGCATACCTTATGCTCGCTTCCAACAAATGTGAAACCCTCAGGCTGCATCATATAGATCTCATCCTTAATGATTCCATTAAGGATCGCAGTTTTCACATCCATTTGCCATATATCATAGTCGTACCATGCGGCTATGGCTAATAGTATTCTAATTGACTTGAACATTGCAACTGGCGAGAAGGTTTCATCATAGTCAACACCTTGCCTTTGAGTGTAACCTTTTGCAACCAGTCGTGCCTTGTAGTTCATTACCTTGCTATCAGGCCCAAGTTTCCTCTTGTATACCCATTTGCACCCAATAGGAACGATTCCTTCGGGGGGGTTAACGAGAGTCCAAACTTGGTTAGCATGCATTGAGTCAAACTCAGACTGCATCGCTTCAAGCCATAAAGTTAGAGTCAGCATCGGAAATTGCCTCCTTGAAAGTTCTTGGATCAGATCCAACAACTTGATCACCCTGATCATCTTCAAGGAGAAAACCATATATCTCAGGAGCCCTAGGAATCCTTTCGGATCTCCTAGGTGCGACCATTTCTGGTACTGGCTCTGGAGGTGGAGGAGATTCACCTGGTACTTCAGTTGGTTCTCGAACCTCTTCGAGTTCTACTATTCTGTCCTTTCTATCAAGTAGAAATTCCCTTTCCATAAAGGTGGCATTCCTAGAGACAAGCACTTTTGTCTCGCTGGGACAGTAGAAAATGTATCCAATGGAATTCTTTGGATAGCCAATGAAGTAGCATAAGATGGATCTCGTATCCAGCTTATCTCCCACTGTCTGCTTCACGTAAGCAGGACATCCCCAAATCCTCATAAATGAGTACTTGGGCGGTTTGCCCATCCATATCTCATACGGAGTCTTATCCACTGCCTGGGTGTGGAAATTGTTCAACAACATTACCGCCGTTTCGAGCGCAAAGCCCCAAACGAGGT
>KQ990245.1:118177-150787 GCA_001598015.1 Dorcoceras hygrometricum
AACGAGGAAGCGCCACGTGTTGGTTACTATTACGCACGTGGGAACCAGCGGCAAGAATTCTTTGTGTACCTGCTGGTTTATTGATGTATCGACTGGTTTTGATGACGTAGGTGCGACGTCGTCGTTTTGGTAATAAACGCGAACCAGTCGAGGCGAGTATGTGCAAGAGTTCTTTGTGTATCTGCTGGTTTATTGATATGTCGATTGGTTTTGATGACGTGGGCATGACGTCGTCGTTTTGGTAATAAACGCGAACCAGTCGAGGCGAGTATGTGAAATTATGTTCCAGCTGAGAGAGCAATGCGACATCGTTTTGACTCATGAACAGGAACCTCGATACGATGTCGTTTTGTGTGACTTAGTGACCAGTCGATGGTTTGTTGTATCTGCTGGTTAACCAGTCGGGGGAACAATGCGATGTCGTTTGGATTATGAACGGGAATAGCAATACGTCACCGTTTGAATAAAGTAGCGAAATCAGTCGTTGGAATAGGAGAGCGACCAGCTGCTGGTTTCTTTTAATAGAGGTGATACCAGCTGATGACACGTTACGACGTCGTTGGAATTAGTTGTAATGACATCGTTTTGATTTTCGAAGTGTCGCGACTGGATTCTTGTTGCGACTGGTTGTTACTGCTGGTTGGTGCTCCTACTGTATAACAAGAGAATGCTGAGTTTTTTCGACTAGCGACTGAGGAAGATAAACAGTTGAGGAATCTGTTTAACGTTATCCATTTTTGAAGCGGTGGGAGTATATCCTGTTTGAATACTCAGCATGACACGTGGAATTCGAATTGATGATATATCAGAGGTACCTGAGTTGGGACCAGATTTAATTAGGGAAATGACTGAAAAAGTGAAGTTGATTCAGCAGAGAATGAGAACGGCACAGCATAGACAAACGAAATACGCCAATACCAGACGTAGACCTTTGCATTTTGAAACAGGAGACAGAGTATTTTTTAGAATTTCTCCTTTAAGAGGTACGATAAGATTTGGCAAACGAGGTAAATTGTCTCCACGATTCATTGGTCCTTATGAAATTCTGGAGAAGATAGGTGATCTTGCTTATCGACTGGCATTACCTCCATCGCTTTCGGGTATACATGATGTGTTTTCATGTATCTATGCTGAGAAAGTATATCCCTGATGCTTCTCATATTATTCCTGCTGAAGAAGCTGAGTTGGATGAAACGCTGAGTTATTTTGAACAACCAATTCAAATTCTTGATCGGAAAGAAAAACAACTTCGAACGAAGGTGATTCCATTGGTGAAGATTCAATGGAATCGACATGGCGTTGAAGAAGCAACATGGGAAGTGGAAGATGATATGAAACAACGATTCCCTTATCTCTTCCAATAAGGTTAGCTCTTGTTCAGAATCAATTTTCTCCTTATGTTCCATGTACATATAGCGACTGCTAATGAGTTTGAGGACGAACTCGAATCTTATAGGGAGAGAAATGTAATGCCCGAAATAATTAAGAAGCAGATTAGTAATTCTGACATTTAAGATTTTCCAATAATAGATTTTGATGAAGCTTGATTATGAGCTCAGATTTCTTCTGGAAGTGTTGGGTGATTAAGGAACTGTGTATCGTTGAATTTCACTAAATGTGGAAACCAGACGAAGCGACCAGGCGAAGCGATTTGATAAAATCGTTCAGCAGCAGGTTACTGTAGCAAAGTCAATATGGGTCAACACTACTGTAGCTCGCGACTGGCTGAATTTTGAAAATCAGTCGAGGCGCTAATATTGGTTGCAGCTGGAAGCAGACGTGCGAATACAAGGATCAACGAGGAAGCGCCACGTGTTGGTTACTATTACGCACGTGGGAACCAGCGGCAAGAATTCTTTGTGTACCTGCTGGTTTATTGATGTATCGACTGGTTTTGATGACGTAGGTGCGACGTCGTCGTTTTGGTAATAAACGCGAACCAGTCGAGGCGAGTATGTGAAATTATGTTCCAGCTGAGAGAGCAATGCGACATCGTTTTGACTCATGAACAGGAACCTCGATACGATGTCGTTTTGTACGAATTAGAGATCAGTCGATGGTTTTGTGGTATCTGCTGGTTAATCAGTCGAAGAAACAATGCGCTAGGACTGAGTTGGCCTGATTTTCGAAGCCGGAGATGGTTTCGATAGATGAATATTCATGTCAAGATCGGATACGAATCTTGATGGCGTCGAACTGATATGGAATCAATTCTGAGATCGAAGAAGAGAATTAGAATCATTTCATTTCATTGCATTTGTTTTACAGTTAAACTGTTATGCATTTTATTGTGATTATTCGTACCTGCTGATTATACTGAGATGATTCTCACCGGAGTTTATCCGGCTGTTGTTTTGTTTTGTGTGTGTGCATGACAACAGGTAGACGAGAGCTGAACTGAGTTGGGCCATGAGTAGTGGGAGCTGGCTAACTAAACGAAACGCAACAATGAAGAAGAACTGTTAGAGATCATCAGTTAGCTTAGCAGTGATATAGTTAGCAATAAGATGGAAACTGGTTTTACTGCTGCTGGTCAGCTTTTGTATTAGCAGACTTCATATGTAATAGCTATTTGTACTGGGTTGTTCTGTTATAAATAAATAGCTTTTGAAACACAATCGTAGTATTGTCTTGTTTCCCAGGACCAGCTGATGGGACCAACTATATATATATATAAAAAAATGGGTTTCCAGATTTCATCACTTAATTTCGAAGGTTAAATTAGATGCTAACTAAACTCCCATAAGATGAGATTAGAAGATTAATTGTGAGCAGAGATCCTCACACCCAGCATGCTCTATCTTAATAATAACAAGGTACATAAAATAAAATCGCATGCAAGCACATACATATCGTAAAATAGCTTTAAAACGTGCATGCGTGAATGATCATAAAACATGACATTGAAACTCTTCGTAATAGTACATGATCATATATCATAACATAATGAGCCATGAACATAACGTAACGTAACGTAAAAGGGCGTGTGAGTCGTATCCATGAAGTGTGAGCCATAACATAAGCGATTCATCAATCATGAGAACTGGCGATGCGGTTCACCCGACCTTATCTCGGGATCCCTCACACCTCTATGCTGCCACTTCATCATGCCGTGAACACATGGATCCATAAGCTCGTAATAACATGAACAGGGGTTCATCGGGCCCGGTATCCCGATTCCTCCCATCTTTAAACTTGCCACAAATCACTTCAATCCCTCAAAAATATTTTTCTTTTCTTTAATGCCTTAACATTTCATAAAACTTTCATGATGTGTGTATTTCATAAAACATGCATTTTAAAAGGCTTAGCCCGTTAATATATATTTAATTATTTATTTAAACAAATGCAGAATCATATACATAAAATACTACATACATAATTAAATATATATTTATAGGCTACTACATTTTCTCCTTCAGTCAATGACTGGTTCAATTGGCTGGCCCACTAATTCTAAGCTCAAAGTCCTAGACTTAACCTAAAATTGAAACATAGCCCAAATCATGACTTGACCCATTAAGCTTTGAATTTGAACCTTAAAAGTTTATGAAAATATTCCGTCATTCCTTTAAAGTCAAACATTAAAATTTGACAAAAAAAAAGATCCCATTGACCAAAATCTTGACTTTAAAATTAATAAAAGTAATTAGGCCCATAAAATAATTAAAAGTTTGACTTTAAAATTTGACTTAAAATGTTAACCCTAAATTCTTTAAAATTGGACTTAAAACTTAAAAATAAAAATACCCGGTCCAGAAATAAAATAACTTGGACCCAACTTAAAATATTCGACCCGACCCTTGACTGACTCGAACCGGTCCGATTGAACCGACCGACCAAGCCAACCGAACCGGTCGGCCCATGCAACACACGCCAACCCTAGCCGCACACACCATGCACACGCGACGCACCCCGTGGCTTTCTCCCTCACGCACGACCTGCTCCGGCCGCCCATAGTCGGTGCCCCGCCGACTGGACCAACCCCCAAGTCAAGCCGCACCATCAGGCCGAGCCATGGCTCAAGCCACAAACTGAAACGCACGCTCGAATCACCAAAAAAAGAAAAGAAACAGCCGGGCGCCGCTTGCACCATGCGGACGAGCGTGAGTCTTGGCTTGACCAAGGCGTCGAACCACCTTCTCCTCAACAAAGGACCACGACTATACCTCCCTTGGACTACCATGAACCTCCTAAAACCGAGCCTTAGCCCCTCAAACCGTCCATGACCGATGCATCACAAGAAGCGGATCAAACATGTATTGAAGACGATGAACATGCATGGATCTCAAATATTATGCATAGATCAATTCAAATCACATAAAAATCATGCAATAATTCATTAAAAACATTATAATATGGCGTAAATGTTGAGAAAATAGAGATTAGAGCATGCCTTGATTGAAGAATATGGAAGAACTACGCCTTACCGGAGAGGAGGACAGGAGATCGGAACAAACCACCTTGAATCACACCAAAAACTTGAAGAATTTCGTGAAAGGGGAAGGGGTGGAGGTGACGTGAATGGAGAGGGGAGGGAGGAGGCTAGGGTTTGTTCAAAATTAGGGTAGGGAGGAAATGATGATGTCCAAAATGACCCCTCCCATGTTTTTAATTAGGAAAATACTAGAGTTTTCCTATACTAACCCCTCACTAATTTAAAATGTTAAGTAAAGCTCTAATCTTAAGTTTTAAATCTTAAATTTTCGTAATATAAAGCCTCCTAATTTTTAAAATGTGGAAAAGTCCACTAAAACAGCCTGTATAGGCAAAAAAACGGGTTTCCCCTCAACTAATAATCATAAAAGCTCACTTTTCGTAAATACTGCTTAAGAATATAAATTTAGCTCTTAAAAATATGAGGGCTTAAAAAATTTAAATAAATTTTCATCTCGGTCGTCCCTATTCTCGTCCACGCGTCCGGAACTCAATCATGCTAAAACATGACATGAACATCATAAAACATGAAATTACCACTAAATCACGTAAAATGGCACATACTACTCAAAAATTAGTTTCCCCCTAGTCATGCACTCATTTCCACGTAATCAGTATTTCTGGGGAGTTACAACTCTCCCCCATTATAGAAATTTCGTCCCCAAAATTTAGGTTACGTACCGAAAATCTCTGGGTAGCGCATCCGCATACCGGCCTAAATCTCCCGGTAGCCTCATCCTCAGAGTGATTCTACCACCGGACCTTGACCATCGGAATACTCCGTGCTCTAAGCATATGCTCCTCTCAGGCCAAAATCTGAACCGGTCGCTCCTCAAAAGATAAATCTGATGCTAATTGGAGCGGCTCAAAGTCTAACACATGCGACGGATTTGAGACGTACTTCCGCAGCATCAAAATATGAAATAAGTTATGCACCGCTGACATATTGGTGGTAGTGCTACTGGATGAACCAACGTACCAACCCTCTCCAGAATCTCAAGTGGCCAAATAAACCTCGGACTGAGCTTGCCACTCCGGCCAAAGCGCATCACGCCTTCATGGGTGATATCCTCACGAATACGTGATCCCCAATAGCTAACTCCAGATCTCGTCGTCTACGATCAACATAACTCTTCTGACGACTCTGGGCTGTCGTCATCCGATCCCGTATCCTCATCAAAATGTTTGTTGTCTGCTGCACCAGCTCCAGACCAGTCAAAACTCTCTCTCCAACATCATCCCAGTGCACGGGAGACCTACATCTCCTCCGGTATAGAGCCTCACAGGGATCCATTCCAAGCGATGCCTGAAATTTGTTATTGTACGTGAACTCTACCAAAGGCAATCTCGAATCCCACGTACCTTGGAAATCTATCACACAAGCTCTCAGTAAATCCTCCAGGATCTGAATGACTATCTCCGACTGGAAATATGTCTGTGGATGAAAAGAGGTGCTGAATGACAACCTAGTCCCCAAAGCGGCGTGTAAACTCCTCCAAAATACAGATGTAAACATGGTGTCCCGATCTGACACAATAGAGACTGGTATGCCATGCATCCTAACAATCTCTCTGATGTAAAGCTCTGGGTACTACGTCAAGGTGAAAGTGGTCTTCACCTGTAATAAATGTGCGGACTTGGTGAGCCTGTCCACAAGAACCCATATCGATGTGTATCCTCTGGGACTCCTGGGTAACCCAACCACAAAATCCATCGTAATGTTCTCCCACTTCCACTCAGGAATAGGGAGTGGCTGCAATAACCTTGCCGGTCGCTGATGCTCTCCCTTGACCTGCTGACAGGTCAAGCACTCAGATATGAATCGCCCAATATCCTTCTTCATCCCCGGACACCAATAGAGAATCTGTAAATCCCTGCACATCTTCGTACTCCCTGGGTGGATGGAGTACGTCGATGCGTGATCCTCTGAAAAAATCTCAGCTCTCAGTTGTCCAGTACTCAGCACCCACATGCGGCCTCTGAAACGAACGATCCCATCCTCAACGGTATACAGACCGCGTCCTCTGACCTCATATCTCTGCCTCCACTGCTGTAACTGCTCGTCAGAGGCCTGCCCGTCTCTAATCCGATCTCGAAGAGTCGGCTGAACTGTGAGCGCTGCCAAACTCGGTGAGCAGCCTCCTGAATAGAACTCCAGCCCAAATATCTATATCTCAGCCTATAGTAGCCTCTCGATTGATAAACACGCCACTGCTGAAGTCTTCCTGCTCTAAGCGTCTGCTACTACATTAGATTTATCCGGATGGTAGCTAATATCAAAATCATAATACTTCACCAACTCCAGCCATCTGTTGTGAGGTCTGGATGGTGAAATATTAATTTGGGTAATTGATCAGGCGTGAGCTGGTCTGTGCGTGGATCAGCTCTGGGTTAGTTTTTGTAGAACGGTCCGAGCTGGATGGTTGGATGTTTATAAATGGTTGTCGCAAGATATTCTGGGTACTCTAAGCTGGATATTCTGAGCTGGTAATGGAGCGACGTTGTTTTGGGAGAAACCAGCTTAGAGGGGTGAAATCAGGTATTACATTGTGGATCGGCCTTGTTCGAGGGTTTAGTGTAGACCGGCATGGTTCATGGGTATCATCTTAGGCAAGAGCTGAAAATGTGCAAGATGGTCTTCTTGAATGTGATTTGATTGTCCCGAGCTGAGGTGCGGTGTGACGTTGTTTAAGTGATACCAGAATAGGAGCTAGTTGGATGGTCCGCGTGAGCTGGACAAGGCGTAATCTGTTCTATACCTTGGTAGTCTCAGGTACGTTGCGATCTGTTTTGGGATAGCAGACCGGTTGTGTGATCTATTCTGGTAGATCAAACTGGATGACGTATACCAGCTGAGAGAGAAGATAGTGTGCTGGTTTATGCCTGAGCTGATATCAGTTTGGACCCCGAGCTGTCGATGGCTATTGTTCACAGATCATGGGGGACTTAAAGTTATATATATAGGACGTTGACCGTGCTCACGCCATTCGTTCCAACACTTAGAAAATATATCTCCCCGTAAACTTACCCTCTACTGTAGTGAAACCCTTACTGTTCACCGAACCTTATCTCCTCCGATTCCCGGTGGTAGACGATGCAGCTTTGAGCAAGGTTGGTAGCATTGAGTTCTCCTTTCCAAGACGCTTCTTCCTATACCTCTTTCGAAGGCTTTGGTGGGCTAGAAGAGTGTACACGAAGAAGTTATTGTGCGCTTTCAGTTCGTATTCCGGCTGATTGCTTCTTCCATATAGGTAGTGCTTTCGAGTAAATGTTAGATCCTACCTTACGCTTCGCTGAAGGATAGGATAGAGCTGGGTTGAGCTGGTGGCTCCCAGTTTGAATTTCTGTGCTTACTGTCCCTAAGCTGTTGTTGTATTATGGCTAAGCAGGTTGCTAATCTGAGTTGTTCGGGACCCCTGTTGTGGTAATTTTAGCACAGAAGCTAAGGTACAGATGTGAGCTTATATTTACAGCTTTGAGATAGGCTTGTGAATGAGCATGTGCTGTTATGTTTAGCAGTGTGTATGTTGTTGGTTCTATGCTATTGCTTGCATCTGTTCTGTTGTGTGATATCTTGCAAGCAGTTCTTATGTGTACATGCATGAAATGATGTTACGCTATGTTCCTTGTGATCCAGTGCTAGCAGCCTGCTGCGAGAACCTATGATTTGTTTTCTTTCACTTCTGAGCTTACCCGTGTTGACAGGATCGTGTGATTGAGCGGATGGATAGCTCCCATTCTATCACATGTTATATGGCCTTTCCGGTTCTAGCTTGTTGCAGGTAATGCGTGTGATTGAGCGGCTGGGTAGCTCCCATTCTCTCACATGAGTTGCGGCCTTCCCTGTTCTGTATTGTGTCTGGTACCGTGTGTGATCGAGCGGCCGGGTAGTTCCCATTCTCTCACACGTTCGGTGACCACTCCTACCTGATGTCCAGCTGTGTAAAGTTCCTTTGGGATTCCTTGACCCTCCTGTTCTCATGCATGGCATATCATTTATAATTCATTCTATCTAGCTGCTGTTTTATGTTGCTCTCCGTACTGGGGTTTGACCCCTCTCCCTTTGGGGCTATTTGGTTTGTTGTGTGTCATTTAGGTAGCTCCCATTCTCTGACATGTTCTATGGCTTTTCTGTTCTAGCTTGTTGCTGGTACTGCGTGTGAGTTTAGCGGCTAGGTAGCTCAAATTCTCTCACCTGAGTTGCGGCCATCCCTGTTATGTATTGTGTCTAGTACCGTGTGTGATCGAGCGGACGGGTAATTCCCATTCTATCACACGTTCGGTGACCACTCCTATCTCTGATGTCTAGCTGTGTATAGTTCCTTTGGGATTCCTTGACCCTCCTGTTATCATGCATCGCATATCATTTATAACACGTTCTATCTACCTGCTGTTTTATGTTGCTCTCCGTACTGGGGTTTGACCCCTCTCCCTTCGGGGCTCTTAAATGTGTGCCATTCAGGTTTTCCAGGTTTTTCAGCTGGCCGTGGAGGTAAGTCAACTGGTGATGCCCCCAGAGGTTGATTAGAGTGTCCCAGTTATAGATATTCTATTTCTGTATTGGAGTTTGTCGCCGGTGAATGCCCCGTGCGGTCGTTGTATTCAGCTTTGAGATTCTATTGGTTTGGATGCTTTGTACTTGCCTTACTTGCAGCTGTTGTTTCAGCTTTTGGATTTTGTTGTTAAAAAACTGTATTCTACATATTAGTGTACTTTTAAATTATGATTTCAAGGTCAGGCCAAAGCGAAAAATTTTAGCCACTTCTTAATGCTTCCGCAGTTGTGATTGCGTTTTAATCTCTATTTTGGTGCATCGGACCTGACATCTGCGCTGCCTCATGTTCAGCTCCTTCTGCGTAAAGAAGTACTTTAGGCTCTTATGTTCGGTGAAAATCTGACACTTCTCACCGTACAAGTAGTGTGTCCAAATCTTCAGTGCGAACACCACTGCTGCAAGCTCCAGATCGTGCATAGGATAATTCTGCTCATAGCTCTTCACTGTCTCGATGCATATGCAATAACCTTGCCTCCTTGCATCAGAATTGTACCTAATCCTCTCAGGGAAGCATCTGTATACACCACAAACTCCTCGTGATCCACTAGCATCGCTAAAACTGGCGCTGAAGTGAGAGCCTCCTTCAGCTGATCGAAGCTCCTCTGGCATTCGGGACTCCACACATATTTCACATTCTTCTTGGTCAGGGCTATCAAGGTCACTGAAATCGAAGAGAAGCCCTTGATGAACTTGCGATAGTAACCTGCTAAACCCAAGAAACTGCGAATCTCCGCTACATTATTTGGAATCCCCCAGTTCTGAACTGCCTCCACCTTCGATGGGTCGACTGAAATCCCATCTCTAGAAACGATATGCCCCAGAAACGCCACCTACTCGAGCCAAACTCACACTTGCTGAACTTGGCATACAATCTGTGCTCTCTCAGTGTCTACAGTGCGGTCTACAAATGCTGTCTATGCTCCTCTAAGCTCCTCGAGTAGACCAAGATGTTCTCGATGAAAACAATGATGAACTGGTCTAAGTACTGTCTGAAGACCCTGTTCATCAAATCTATGAATATCCCTGGGACATTCGTCAGTCCAAACGGCATCACCAAAAACTCATAGTGGCCGGAACGTGTCCGAAATGCAGTATTTGACACGTCCTCCTCTCTGACTCGCAACTGATGGTACTCGAATCTCAAATAAATCTTGGAGAAAATCGAAGCTCCCTGCAACTGATCAAACAAATTGCAGTATTTGACACGTCCTCCTCTCTGACTCGCAACTGATGGTACTCGAATCTCAAATAAATCTTGGAGAAAATCGAAGCTCCCTGCAACTGATCAAACAAATCCTCGATCCTCGTGAGTGGGTACTTGTTCTTCACTGTAACATGGTTCAACTCCCGGTAGTCAATGCACAACCTCATGCTGCCATCCTTCTTCTTCACAAACAGAACTGGTGCGCCCCATGGAGAAAGGCGAATAAATCCCTTGTCGAGAAACTCTGAATCTGCTCCTTCAGCTCCTTCATCTCGGTAGGAGCCAATCGATACAGTGCCTTAGAGATAGGCACTGTACCTGGCATCAGCTCAATCAAAAACTCCACCTCTATACGATGGAACTCCCACAACTTCATCAGGAAATACATCTGCAAAGTCCCGGACTACCTCCACATCAGACAGTGAAGAGCCTGTTTTACCTCCTGTAGTGGTAACACTGCCCAGGAACGCTTTCCATCCAAGCTCAACTAGCTTCCTGGCCTGCAGAAACGAAATAAGTTTTGGCTTCCGTAGTCTCCTCGCTGCCTGAAATAGGAAAGTCTCCTGCCCTAGCAGCATAATCGTCACTGACCTCCGCTGGAAATCAATCAACGCTCCAAACTCCGTCAACCAGTCCATACCTAGGATGAGGTAAAATCCCAAAATCGGCAAAACGATCAAGTCGGCCCTAACTGCATGATCTTGCATCATCGTCAATCCTTGGACAACACTAGCCATCGATATCTCCTCTCCCAATGGAATCGTCACTGCGAGAGTCACACCAAAGCTCCCCGGAGTAATACCCATCCTTTGAATAAACGCACTCGAGATGAACGAGTGAGTCACCCTTGAGTCTAGCAATGCAAGGGTAGTGACCCCCAAAACACGGTCTCGCCTAAAATCAAAATTTCACTCAGGCACGCGTTTACAATTGAATCTAATTCCCAAAAACAGTTAGATGCCTAGAAAATCTCTAAGTTCGCTAGTCCTACCCGTCTATGTTTTGCAAAGCATGATTTAGAAGGTCTACAGTTGTACTAGATTCAACTCAACAACCTAAGGCATAAAACCTCCTAGCAGTGTTCTACTCAGCATGCAATTTAGAATACAGTGAAACCAAAATTCCAGAATCACGGGAATGGCGGAAATTCTAAAGCGGAATACCTGTGAGCAGTGTCGTGTCTGGATCTGCAACCTCTACCAGCATCACATAGACACGACCTGTGGTCTGTCTCTTCTTCAAGCAATCCCTAGAAATATGCCCCGGCTCTTTGCAGTGATAGCACCTGCCTGATCCCGCCATGCAAGATCCTGAAGGCTGCTTATGGAACTCCTTGCAGATCCGTGTCCCTCCAGGTCTAGGGGCGATGTCCCCCTGCTGGTACGGCCTCTGCTGGCCCTGAGGTCTCTGCTTCTATTTCCCTTATGGAGTTGGGCCCTTAAAAGGCCCCTGAAAAGATCTCTTCAATGGCTACTGCGAATACTGACCCCTGACGAGCTGCTGTAGTTTCCTCTTCCTCTGATAGTCATCTCTCATGTATTTCTGGCCCCTCTCAAATTGGTAAGATTTGTTCACTGCCGCCATGTACATAGCCGCGTCCGCCATGTTTACGTCGTGGCGGATCTCTGGTCGCAGTCCATCAGTGAACTGTCTAAACTTCTCGCTCTCCACCAGTGCGATCGAGGGCACAAAGTGACACCCTCGCTCGAACTGCCGCACATACTCGGCAACAGACTTGTCTCCCTGATTAGCTGACGCCGGGCGTCTGGCGTCTGCAGTGAAATACTTCTCAAAGAAGACATCTCTGAATCTCTCCCAAGTCAGACTCTCCAGCACCAAGCCAACCACTGTGCTCTCCCACCAAAGATCTACATCACCCTTCATCATAAATAGCACATCGGACCTTGTCAGCATCCGGGAGACCCATATAGGCAAATATGGTCTCCAACAAACGGATCCACTCCTCAGCTACAAGCGGATCAGTAGTCCCTGAAAATTCCTTGGGTCCCTGCTTGCGGAACCTTTCAGCCACGTCCTCCTCATGGGACTTTCCAGTTCACTCCGATTGTCACTACAGCAATCTGGTGATCCCGTCTAGCATGTCCACACTAGCCCTCTCATACGGCGTCAACTGTAGAGGTGGCGGAGGAGGAGGAGGAGGCGTACTATCACTATGTTGACTCCTTTCATGTCTGGGAGGCATACTGGAACGCAAAACCCATTCACGTAAATCTAAGTGCATGATTAAGCGTCTAACCAAAAAACTCCGAAGGTAAAACTAATGCTAAAAATTGAACATGCATCATGCGAAAATAAACATGAATCGTAAAACACTAAACTTACAGACTGGCAGTGCGACTTCCGAACTCCACGTAGCAGGCTAGTACCCCACCAGAACCACTACACTTATACCAACTGAAACGAACTCTACTCTAGAAAACAATTTTTTTTAAAATAAAGTGCGGAAAAAAGTATGGCTCGTCCCTTCAAACTATTTTCTCAACATGAACTTAAAACATGAATAAATAATATTTCAAACATAAAGTCATCCGTACGGCAAAAATTGGAATAAGTAAAAGTTGCGGAAACTAAACATGACTGATAAAATGTCTGAAAATGTTTCATAGCATAAAAATGACGTCAGAGTGGTCACGGGGTAACAGTTGTGACGGGCGCTCAGAGGTCCTCATCATCGGTCGGAACAAAATCAAAAGGATCATCACCTGCACCATTTAGACCTAGTGAGCCGAAAGGCCTAGCATGCCCTATCTGAATAATAACAAGGTACATAATAAAATCACATGCAAGCACATACATATCGAAAAATAGCTTTAAAATGTTCATGCGTGAATGATCATAAAACATGGCATTGAAACTCTTCTGTAATAGTACATGATCATATATCATAACATAATGAGGCATGAACATAACGTAACGTAACGTAAAAGTGCGTGTGAGTCGTATCCATGAAGTGTGAGCCATAACATAAGCGATTGATCAATCATTACAACCAACGTACGTGGCGATGTGGTTCACCCAACCTTACCTCGGGATCGCTCACACCTCTATGATGCCACTTCACCATGTCATGAACACATGAATTTATAAGCTCATAATAACATGAACAGGGGTTCATCGGGCCCGGTATCCCGATTCCGCCCATCGTAAACTTGCCACAAATCACTTCAATCCCTCAAAAATATATTTGTTTTCTTTCATGCCTTAACATTTCATAAAACTTTCATGATGCGTGTATTTCATAAAATATGCAATTTAAAATTCTTAACCCGTCAATATATATTTAATTCCTTCATTTAAAACATTATCATATTCGTATATATGAAATACTACATATATAATTAAATATATATTCACGGGCTTCTACATTTTCTACTCCGGTCAAGGATTGGTTCAGGTGTCCGGCCCACTAATTCTAAGCCCAAAAGCCTAAACTTAACCTAAAATTGAAACTTAGCCCAAATCATGACTTGACCCATTAAGCTTTGAAATTGAACCTTAAAAATTTATAAAAATATTTCGTCCTTCCCTTTAAAATCAAACATTAAAATTTCACCAAATAAAGGGTCCCATTGACCAAAATCTTGACTTTAAAATTAATAAAAGTAATTAGGCCCATAAAATAATTAAAGTTTGACTTTAAAATTTGACTTAAAATATTGACCCTAAATTCTTTAAAATTGGACTTAAAACTTTAAAATAAAAATATCCGGTCCAGAAATAAAAAACTTGGACCCAACTTAAAATATTCGACCCGACCCTCGACTGACTCGACTCGATCGATTGAACTGACCCACCATCCCAACCGAATCGATCGGCCCATGCAACACACGCCAACCCTAGACGCACACACCATGCACACGCGACGCACCCGCGGCTTTCTCCCTCACGCACGACCTGCTCCGGCCGCCCATGGCTGGAGCCTCATCAGCTGGACCAACCCCAAGGTCCAGCCGCACCATCAGGCAGAACCATGGGTCGATCCACAATCTGAAACGCAAGCACGACGCACCAAAAAAGAGAAACAGCCGGGTGCCGCTTGCACCATGCGATCGAGCGTGAGTCTTGGCTCGACCAAGGCGCCGAGCCACCTTCCCCTCAACAAAAGACCACGACTAGACCTCTCTTGGACCACCATGAAGCTCCTAGAACCGAGCCTTAGCCCCTAAAACCGTCCATGACCGATGCATCATAAGAAACGGATCAAACATGTATTGAAGACGATGAAACATGCATGGATCTCAAACATTATGCATAGATCAATTCAAATCACATACAATTCATGCAATAATTCATTAAAAATAGTATAATATGGCGTAAATGGTGAAAAATAAAGATTAGAGCATGCCTTGATTGAAGAATATTGAAGAACTACGCGTTACCGGAGCGGAGGACAGGAGATCTGGACAAACCACCTTGAATCACACCAAAAATTTTGAAGAATTTCGTGCAAGGGGAAGGGGTGGAGGCGACGTGAATGGAGAGGGAGGGAGGATGCAAGGGTTTGTTCAAAATTAGGGTATGGAGGAAATGAATGATGTCCAAAATGACCCCTCCCATGTTTTTAATTAGGAAAATACTAGATTTTTCCTATACTAACCCCTCACTAATTTAAAATGTTAAGTAAAGCTCTAATCATAAGTTTTAAATCATAAATTTTCGTAATATAAAGCCTCCTGATTGCAGCCGATGAATCTTTGTTGTACCCTTCATTCATTACACATCTTGAGATATTGCATGTTTTATTTGATTGTTGTTTTATGAATGCTCTTCATACTGAGGTTTGACCTCGTTGTTTTCCTCTTTGGAGGCTGCTTTGGTTTTGTGTTTGGCCTTTGCAGGTTCTTCAGGTAAATCAGCTGGACCGAGTGGTGCGTCGGTTGGTAGAGCCCCTTTTTGAGTCCCAGTTATGTATATTGAATTGAGTCAGTTTACCAGGAGATGCCCTGCGTGAATGCTTGTATTGAAGATTATTATTTGCTGAGATATTTATATGCATTTCTGGTATTGCTATTGGTATGGAGATTTCGAATCGAAAATCTATACTTTGAGAATTATTGTATTTTGAATTGTGTTTTGTTTAGGCCGACAAAGAAAATTTTTAATCCACTATTTAAGCTTATGTTGTGATTGTTGTTTTGTGTGATACTTTGGTTTCAAGAGCACCGGGCCTGACATTTTGATATCAGAGCTTAAACTGGGATAAGCTCGATTCTTTTCTATCACACTTGAGTCTAGGCACGGAGTTTGAAATTTCTTTTGTGCTTGACTCTGTGATTTCTAAATCTGCCTATGTGTTTACCTTGTTAGTCTTGGGTAGATGCCGCTGAGAAGGAGAGGTAGAGCTGCTAGGCTGGTAGTCGGGGAGTCTAGAGCCCAGAGAGTGACGAGAATGTTGCTCAGCCTAATGTACCTCTGCATTGTCGGGCTGGTTAGGCAGAGGCTGACGTGGAAAATTTGACTAGACAGATCGATGAGATGGAGCTAGTGTTGGCTAGATTCCATAGAATGAATCCCCTAATTTTACTGGAGCCGGGGTTGGTTTGATGGCTAAGGGATGGTTAGAACACATGGAGGAACTGTTCGATACCATGCATTATTCCGATGAGAAGAGATTGAGGTTGGCCGTTCTTCAGTTGAGAGAGCATGCTCAGCGGTGGTGGATGGGTGCTTCCAGAGCCATGAGAGAGACCAGAGTCGTGGTTACTTGGGAGAGCTTCTGTGCCGATTTTCGTCGGTAGTATACCCCAGAATCGTATTACAACAACAGAGAGAGGGCATTTGATAATTTGGTGCAAGGAAATCTAAACGTAGCGGAGTATGTTAGACAGTTTTCCTCTCTTCTTTTGTATGTTACTCATATTGCTAACCAAGAGAGGACGAAGCGGAAAAAATTTTTGAGAGGTTTAAGACCAGATTTATTTCAGTTGGTTCTAGCTGGTTCTCCTTTGACTTATGCTGAGGCGGTGGATAGGGCGGTAGACATAGAGGAGAGTCTCTTGGATGCACAGACTTAGGTTCAGCCGACAGCTGGACGAGGTTTCCATCATGTATATGAAGGGATGTACTCACTTCAGCCTCTTCAAACGTCTCAAGAGTCGAGTCTACAATGGTTGAAGCCTCGAGGGAAACAATTTAAGAGACGATCGAGTTCGAGTTCTTCTGGTTCAGATAGATCTTGAGGAAGTGGTTCTAGAGCGGTGGTGTGTGGTCAGTGCGGGAGTAAGCATTTGACTTCTCAGTGTCGTGGAGTTCAGTGTGCTTGATATAAGTGCGGGGGAGCTGGGAATTTTTCAAAGGTGTGTCCTTCGGTGGGGGGACAGCACTCTAATTTTTTGCAGCAGGGCTCGAATGGTGGTTCATCGCAGAGGCCGCATCTCTCTGCCCCATCACAGCGATCAGGATTCCAACTGCGTGAAGCGTCTAGATTCAGAGTATCTTCTAGACCTCAGTCTTCGGGACCTCAGCAAGCTCAGGTGAATGCCTTGATCGGGAGCAAGCTGACGATATGCCCGAACGAGTTATTGCAGGTACGTTTTTTTATCTTTGATTTTCTTGCCCGAGTTTTGTTTGATATTGGAGAATCACACTCTTTTATATCTAATCTGCCTATGTACGAGTGTGGGCTGAGTCCTTGTGAGACCCAAAAGATTTGTGGATTAATTTAGTTAATTAATCTGGTTTAGTATAGACCAGATTTGGCGTGAGCAGATCTGGGACGGTCCAGCTTTGAGCTGGTATACTTGGTGAACGAAATCGGGTCTCTATATAATTTATTAGAAGAAACTCTGGACGGTTGGAGAGTTTTGCGGGGTACTAATCAGATTTGGGAGTTGAAAAGTGCTGGTTGGTGACTTCGGAACTAGGACTGGTGGTCAAATCTGGTTGTCGCAAGCCATTTTGGGTACGCTAGTTGGATCCCCTGCGCGGATAACTAAGCGACATCATTTTGGGAGAAACCAAATCTGAAGTGCGCAAGTTACTAGTATTGTGTGAACCAGCCCGGTTTGTGGTTTTGGTGTAGATCGATGCGGTTCATGGCTTTCAGATTTGACTGGTCCTTGTGCGTGAGATCTGATGTTTTGGTTTGAAGTGATGCGACACCGTTTAGCGAAACACGTGTATGAATTAGATGGATCATTGTACGATGTCGTTTAAGGAACCAGCTGAGATCTGAGATCTGGATGTGTGTGAGCTGGTCGCTATGAGCGGGTTCATGTGCGACGTCGTTTGGAGGAGTCCACATCTGTGTTGGCGTAGAGTCCAGATCTGGAGTGGTACGCAGATCTGAGCTGGTGACAGCTGTGAAGCCCTGTGTTGTCGGTGGCTACTGTTCATCAGATTTGGGGAGACTTAATTTGTTTATAACAGAGGACTTTGACCATTCATACGTGGTATCTTTCCCCGACACTTAGAATATTTTTCCGTGAGTTTACTCTGTCGCGATACCCTAGTTACTGTTCAACGAACATTATCTTCTCCGATTGGCGGCGCTAGAAGACTCCGACTGGAAGAAGATTGGTAGCGTTGAGTTCCCCTTGTTGAGACGCTTCCATTGCTACCACTTTCGAAGGCTTGGGTTAAACTGGAAGAAGAACGAGAAGGAGAAGATTGGTAGCGTTGAGTTCCCCTTGTTGAGACGCTTCCATTGCTACCACTTTCGAAGGCTTGGGTTAAACTGGAAGAAGAACGAGAAGGAGCTATAGTGTGTCGTTGTTCGTGCTCTGGAAGATTTGGTTCTTCTGCTCAGGTAGTGCTTTGAGTAAGTACTAGATCCTACCTTACGCTTCGTTTAGAGCTTGTTGTTGTGCTAGAAAGGTAGGTTAGAGCTGGGTTGAGCTGGTGGCTCCCAGTTCGTAATTATGTGTGTAATTTCTTTGAGCTGGTTGTTGTTGTTTGGTCAAGCAGGTGGCAGATTTGAGTTGCTCGGGACTTTTTTGTGGTAATTATAAGTCAGAACTGAAGGTACGGATTTGAGCTTGTTTACAGCTTTGGGATTTGGCATGGATATAGGTGTATGCTTGCTGGTTTTGCGTCTATTGTTTGCTGCTGTATCGTTGTTGCTTACTGCTAGACTCTGTGCTGATTATTGTAAGCTGTTGCATTGGCATACACGCATTTTCCATGCTTGAGCTCATATCTGTTAGCCGTTGTTGTTATTTCGCTAATCCGTATGTACCAGGAGCTGTTGTTGAGGACGAGCGGCAATATCGTGCTCCTCATCTCCATACTGGGTTATCTGTTAGCCGCTATGAGACGAGTGGATAGCTACCACGCTCTCATGAGCTTTGCCAATAGCAGGTTGAGTGATCTGTTTATGCTCTGGTATTGTGTGTTGAGACGAGTGGATAGCTACCACGCTCTCACATGCTGTGTGGCCACTACCGATCTGTTGACAGCAGCTGAGCTGGTTCTTGAGCTCCATTGACTCCCTGTTCGGTTGTATTCCTTCGTTCTTGCATTCTTCTATCTCATGCATAGCACGTGCATTTATATCTGTTGCTATATATTTGCTGTTTGTATTGCAATCCGTACTGGGGTTTGACCCCATGCCCCTCTAGGGCTGGTTGTTTTGCCTGTTTATGTGTGTTCAGGTTACCATGGTTTCTCAGCTCGTCGTGGAGATGACTCAGCTGGTGGTGCCCCAGGAGGTGGATAGAGTCTCCCAATTATATATATTGTATGATTATGTAATAGAGTCGTCACAGGGGAATGTCCCGTAAGGATATGATGTTATATGCTGATTCGATAGTTTTTGTTGTTTGGGAGACACTCGATGCTTGTATTTGTGTTATGCAGTTGTTAGTGTTCAGCTTTTGGATTGTTGTAAAACTAATATTTTGAGTATCAATGTATTTTTAAATTATGTTTTTCAGTCAGGCCAAAGCGAAAATTTTAGCCACTTTTGAATGCTCCGCCGTTGTTAATTGCGTGGTTAATCTCTGTATTGTGCATCGGGCCTGAAATTTTTGGTATCAGAGCTTAAACTGGGATAAGCTCGAATTCTTTTGATCACACTTGAGTCTAGGCACTTTGTTGCTTGTTGCATGTGCTTGACTATGTGATATATTTTTTGTGTGATCTCACTGTTATAGTGTTACCTATGTAATGCCCGAAATTATTACATCGAAATTTAGTGATTTGAAGTTCCAGATGATAGATTTTTATGAAGCTTGATTATGAGCTCGGATTCTTCTGGAAGTGTTGGGTGATTAAGGAATTTGGTATCGTTGAATTTCGCTAAGTATGGGAACCAGACGAAGCGATTTGCCGTATTTGCAATCAACCGTATTTGCAATCAACCGTATTTGCAATCAACCGGTGGAGGCAGACATGCTACAGAACAATGTAGAGGAGTGTCTGGCCTTTGCCGTATTTGCAATCAACCGGGACATTTCGCGAGAATATGTCCTCAACGTAATTCTGGGAATTTACAGAATTCGGAAGCATCGAGAACGATGCCAATACCAGAAAGGCAAGCCTCCTCTGTATATTCATTTCAACCCCAGAATCAGCAGCAGGGTAGACAAGGATGAAGCCAAACAGTGAGTCAACCTCCTAAACAGCAAGCAAGAGTGTTTGCTTTGACTGAAGAACAAGAACAAGCAGCTCCTGATGATGTTATTGCAGGTAACTGCTATTTGTGCAATTTTCCTGCTTATGTATTAATTGATACGAAGTTTTGTTACTGCATGATTCCTATATTCATATAGCGACTGCTGATGAGTTCGGGGACGAACTCGAATTTTTAGAGGGGGAGAAATGTAATGCCCGAAATTATTACATCGAAATTTAGTGATTTGAAGTTCCAGATGATAGATTTTGATGAAGCTTGATTATGAGCTCGGATTCTTCTGGAAGTGTTGGGTGATTAAGGAATTTGGTATCGTTGAATTTCGCTAAGTATGGGAACCAGACGAAGCGATTTGATAAAATCGTTCAGCAGCAGGTTACTGTAGCTTGCGACTGGTTAACTTTTGAATTCCAGTCTTTGTGCTTGATTCTCGTTGCTGCTGTTGGTTGGTGGTTGGCGCGCACAATTGAAAGGATCCACGAGCGAGTGACGCATGGCGAGTACTGTTTTTGCATGTAGAAACCAGCTGCAGGAGTTCCTTTGCACAACTGCTGGTTGTTATAGGCGCAGCGACGTCGTTTGGGTAAGTGCAACTGCTGGTTTTGAATCGTTGTGAAGGATGGATGCCTGCTGGTTTACCAGCAGTTGGTAGCGATGTGGCATATCTAGTACGGCGTCGTCTAGATCATTTGACGCGTCGTCGTTTTGAGTAATTTTGCGTAACCAGCTGCTGATGGGTTTTGAAGGGAATTCGACAACCAGCATCTGGTTCTTTGCAAGAGATATTGTTGCCTGCTGGTAAAACGCTACGGCATCGTTTCGTTTAGTTGGAACGGTGTCGTTTCGAGATTGTAATTTCGAATACAACATTTGATTTCTTCTGCTGATTTTAACGAGAGTTCCTTACGCACCTGCTGGTTTATACACCTGCTGGTTTGTATTCATGCGGCGACTGGTTGTTGCTTCTGCTGAATAACAAGAGGATGATACTTCCAGTCGAGGGAATGAAATATGACTATTTTGAACAGCGACTGAGTTTGTTTAACGATGATTTGAGTGAAGTACTTTGAAAACAGAGGAACGAAGGTATAATTTGACAGTAGAGTCAGGGATTAGATTACTCAAGAATGAGTTTTCTTGAGTTATCCCGCTGAAATCACATACATGTTTGATTACTGTTCTTGATTTAGAACTTGAATTGTGTATGTGTCGATCCATCACAGGTAGTGGATCTTTTATATTTGCATGACATTGCATAACGAAGAGAATTGAATTGATTCTAATGCCCAGTACTGAGTTGGCCTAATTTTCGAAGCCGGAGATGGTTTCGATATATGAATATTCATGTCAAGATCGGATACGAATCTTGATGGCATCGAACTAAAATGGAATCAATTCTGAGATCGAAGAAGAGAAATGAAATCATTTCATTGCATTGCATTTGTTTTATAGTTGATAAACTGTTATTCATTTTATTGCTATTATTCATGCCTGCTGATTATACTGAGAAATGTTCTCACCGGAGTTTATCCGGCTGTTGTTTTGTTTTGTATGTGTGCATGACAACAGGAGGAAGAAACTAGTGGGGAGTAACCAAGGGTAGCGAGAGGTAACTGCCTAGACGATGGGTCAGCAGCAGGAAGAATAAATACCAGCTGATAGTTTATGTTTTGGGACAGTTGTTCTTAGGTTGCTCAAGTCTGGTTTTGTATATAAGAATCAAGCGTGTACTAGTAAACTTAGCTTGTACCTACCGAGAACAATGAAGTATTTTCATAAATGAATAACGTTTACGATAAAAGCTGAAATCTTTATGCTTCTGCTGTTTGAAAAACAAAACATTTTCTTATAAACAAGATTATATTTAATAAACTTGTTTAGTTTAAATTAAGCACCCACTGATCGAGATTAGCGAATTAATTGTGAGCAGAGAGCCTCACAACAGGTGGTATCAGAGCCTACTACATCATTAAGATCATTGAATTAGATGAGTGGGGTAGATCGAGTTCTTCCTGAGTGATTAATTGATTGCATGCTTGTGTGGTATATGTATTACTGCTTTTGAATTTATATCACCTGATTATGTGAAGAACTGGTAAGACTATGCCGAGCAGATTTGAGAATTACATGCTCTTTGAGAAGAGAATAAATAGCATGTATTGAACGAAGCATGAATCAAAACTCGATCTTTTGAAAAGCAGTACATTGATGTATGCTAATCAGAGGAGGGACTGAGATTGACTTGTTATTGATTGATGAGAAATGATGACCAAGTCTGTTTGATTTATAGATATGCCTCCGCGAAGAACAACTAACAGACAGACAGATCAGGGTAGTACATCGACTGATATGTTGAATGCAGCTGCTACTCCGATGGAAACATTGTTGAAACGGTTTCAGTCTTTTAAACCACCAACATTGGCAGGAACAGAGAATGCGATATAATGTGAGAACTGGTTGGAAGATATTGAGCAATTATTTGAAGCACTTGATTATACCGATGATCGTCGGGTAAAACTGATAGTTCACCAGTTGCATGGTCTGGGTAAGAGTTGGTGGATAGCAACCAAGAAATCACTTGAGAATCAGGGTACTATGATTACTTGGGCAGTATTTCGAATAGATTTCTATCAAAGATTTTTTTACCGTTCGTATCGGAAGGATAAAGGGGCAGAATTTGCAAACCTGAGACAGGGGTCATTGAATATTGAAGAATATGTTGCTAAATTTACCAGCTTGCTTAAATTTGCGCCACATGTTGCTATCAGCGATGAAGCACAAGCACCAGCAGTATTTATGAGCTTAATGAACCGCGTCTTTCAGAGGATTGCTGTAATTCTGGATATTTATTTGAGATAGAGAGATAGCCGATGAGAATTTGTTCTATAAGTGCTGAACCCGAGTTATTGATTCGAGTAAAGGATGCACAAAAGAGAGATCAGAGCATTCAGTAGTCGATTGAAATGATTAAATCTGTCAGTCAGAATATAAAGTGAACACTGATGATGTTTTGTATGTGAATAGTAGACTGGTAGTCCCAGATATAACAGAATTAAAACAGCAGATACTTGATCGAAAGAATAAACAGCTTCGAGCGAAAACCATTCCATTGGTGAAGATTCAATGGAATCGACACGGAGTTGAAGAAGCAACATGGGAGGTGGAAGATGATATGAGGCAACTATTTCCATCCTTGTTCCAATGAGGTCAGTGGTAATCTCTTTCTGTTACTTCGTGAAACTGTTGATGAGTTCGAGGACGAACTCAAATTTTAGAGGGGGATAAATGTAATGCCCGAAATACTTAAGAAGAGAATTAGTGATTCCGAGATTTTCAAATGATAGATTTTGATGAAGGATAAATGATAATATCGGATTTCTTCAGGAAATGTTGTGTGTTGAGGATTTTTACATCGTCGAATTTCACTAAGTATGGGAACCAGACGAAGCGATTTGATAAAATCGTTCAGCAGCAGGTTACTGTAGCTTGCGACTGGTTGAATTTTGAATTCCAGTCATTGCGCTTGATTCTCGTTGCTGCTGGTGGTTGGTGGTTGGCGCGCACAATTGAAAGGATCCACGAGGGAGTGACGCGTGGCGAGTACTGTTTTGCATGTAGAAACCAGCAGCAGGAGTTTCCTTTGTGCAACTGCTGGTTGTTGTAGGCGCAGCGACGTCGTTTGGGTAAGTGCAACTGCTGGTTTTGAATCGTTGTGAAGGATGGATGCCTGCTGGTTTACCAGCAGTTGGTAGCGATGTGGCATATCTAGTACGGCGTCGTCTAGATTAGTTGACGCGTCGTCGTTTTGAGTAATTTTGCGTAACCAGCTGCTGATGGGTTTTGAAGGGAATTCGACAACCAGCATCTGGTTCTGTGCAAGAGATATTGTTTCCTGCTGGTAAAACGCTGCGGCGTCGTTTTGTTTAGTTGGAACGGTGTCGTTTCGAGATTGTAATTTCGGATACAACATTTGATTTCTTCTGCTGATTTTAACGAGAGTTCCTTACGCACCTGCTGATTTATACACCTGCTGGTTTGTATTCATGCGACGACTGGTTGTTGCTTATGCTGAATAACAAGAGGATGATACTTCCAGTCGAGGGAATGAAATATGACTATTTTGAACAACGACTGAGTTTGTTTAACGATGAAATCTTTTAGTGTGACCAGCTGGTGAGTGCTTTCAGTAGAGATCGGGAATCAGATGTTGGGCTATTACGTCGTCATCTGGGTTAATTGATACAGCGTCATTTTGATATGGAAATACAGCGACTGGTTGTTATGTGTGGCTATGACAGCTGATTGAGAAAGCTGGCTATGTTGCAACTGGTTGATTGAGAAAGCTGGTTATGTTGCGACTGGTTGGTTGTGAAAGCTGGTTTTGTTGCGACTGAATATTACACCAACGGAATAGAGCTACGGCTTCTAGTCGTGAGACTTAGTAGCATCAGTCGCGAGAATTTCTTTATGACAAAGTTTTATCCCAAGGTATTTGCTTTAACCCAAGGGATGGATGTTAGTGTTTTATACTGCTATTTAAACAAAATTCTATATTATATATGTTTTGGTTTGTGGTTATGGTTTTGGTTTTGGTTTTCATAGGTCATATACATTAGGGATTTGGGGCATACATTTCCTCTGGGTTAAATCTTTTTGTGGCTCCCCAGGGTTCTGCAGGGTTTTTCAGGGTACTGCAGGGTTCGGGGTAATATGAGTGTTTTTTATGGAGTTTTCTCTCCTATATATTAATCTATCTCTATAAGGGAGGCAGGATACAGCGTGGTATATAGGCTCGACTGTTTGATTTTCCAGTTGATACACTGGTCTAGATATCCGATCTTTGATAGCCCTCATACATTTCATAGAATTGATTATAGCATGTTGCATGATTAGCTCTTCGTACTGAGGCTTGACCTCGTATCTGTTTTCCTACTTTTGTGTTGTTTGGGTCTGTGTTACCCATTTGCAGGATCTTCAGGTAATCAAGCTGGATAGAGTGGAGGTTCAGCTGGTCGATCCCCATTTCCATGAGTCCCAGTTATTTTATTTATGTATCGAGCCCGGGGGATGCCCCGTGTCTTATGTATTTTTGGGGATCTGCATTTGAATTGATAATGGTGTTACCTATTTTATATGAGTTTGAGTCAATTCGTATTTTGATTTGAATATTTTGAATGATGTTTTAAGTTCAGGCCCAATTATATTTCGAAAATTTTTAAGCCCGATTTTTACGCTTCCGTGATTATGTGCTTTATTGTGCTATTATCTTGAGTGAATCCATCACAGGTAGTGGATCTTTTATATTTGCATGAGTTTGCATAGAGAATTGAATTGATTCTAATGCCCAGGACTGAGTTGGCCTGATTTTCGAAGCCGGAGATGGTTTCGATAGATGAATATTCATGTCAAGATCGGATACGAATCTTGATGGCATCGAACTGAAATGGAATCAATTCTGAGATCGAAGAAGAGAAATGAAATCATTTCATTGCATTGCATTTTTTTTACAGTTGATAAACTGTTATTCATTTTATTGCTATTATTCATGCCTGCTGATTATACTGAGAAATGTTCTCACCGGAGTTTATCCGGCTGTTGTTTTGTTTTGTATGTGTGCATGACAACAGGAGGAAGAAACTAGTGGGGAGTAACCAAGGTTAGCGAGAGGTAACTGCCTAGACGATGGGTCAGCAGCAGGAAGAATAAATACCAGCTGATAGTTTATGTTTTTGGACAGTTGTTCTTAGGTTGCTCAAGTCTGGTTTTGTATATAAGAATCAAGCGTGTACTAGTAAACTTAGCTTGTACCTACCGAGAACAATGAAGTATTTTCATAAATGAATAACGTTTACGATACAAGCTGAAATCTTTATGCTTCTGCTGTTTGAAAAACAAAACATTTTCTTATAAACTAGATTAGATTTAATAAACTTGTTTAGTTTAAATTAAGCACCCACTGATCGAGATTAGCAAATTAATTGTGAGCAGAGAGCCTCACAGTACTGCTGCCAGCTGGGGAGGCAGAGCTAATCTATAGGCTAACGTTCCTATCTTCTCCAAAATTTCATATGGTCCAATATATCTTGGACTCAGTTTCCCTTTCCTTCCAAAATGCATAACTCCTTTCATTGGAGCTATTCTCAAAAATACGTGATCACCTATCTCAAAATTCAGTTCCCTTCTTCGATTATCTGCATAACTCTTCTGTCTACTCTGAGCAGCTTTCATTCTTTCTCTTATTTTTCTAACAGCTGCTGATGTTTGTTCCACAATATCTGGTCCCAAACCAGCTCTTTCACCAACTTCATCCCAATGAAGGGGTGTTCTACACTTTCTGCCATAGAGAGCTTCATATGGAGCCATTTGAATCGAAGCTTGGAAACTGTTATTGTAGGCAAACTCTACCAGTGGCAATTAAAAATCCCAACTTTCTGAAAAATCCACAATACAAGCTCTGAGCAAATCTTATAAAATTTGGATCACCCTTTCTTATTGTCCATCAGTCTGGGGGTGAAACGCAGTACTGAATGTCAGCTTTGTACCCATAGCTTTATGCAAACTTTTCCAAAAAGCTGATGTAAATTTAGGGTCTCTGTCTGATACAATGGAAACTGGAACTCCATGTAGCCTCACTATTTCCTTAACATACAATTCTGCGTATCTTCTCACCTCGTATGTTGTTTTAACTGGTAAGAAATGAGCAGACTTAGTGAGTCTATCAATTATAACCCAAATGGAGTTATATCCTTGAGCTGTCCTTGGTAATCCAGTCACAAAATCCATCGCTATACTTTCCCACTTCCAATCTGGAATAGGCAGTGGTTTCAACAATCCAACTGGTCGCTGATGTTCAGCCTTCACCAGCTGACATGTCAAACATTTAGCTACAAATCTAGCAACATCCCTTTTCATTCCTGGCCACCAATACAACTACTGGAGGTCCTTGTACATTTTCGTACTTCCTGGATGTACTGAATATGGAGCTGTATGAGCTTCTTTCAAAAGTTCCGCTCTTAAATCATCTACTTGAGGTACCCAGATTCTGCCCAAATACCTAACAATTCCATATTCTGAAAAATAGAGACTACTGCATCTTTCTTTATCTTGCTTAACCCACTTCTTCAATTGTTCATCTTGCTGCTGACCTTCTCGAATTTGATTTAAAAAATTTGATCTTACAGAGAGGTCTGCTAAAATCACATTACTGCTGCTGCTGGACACTATCTAGAGTCCAAATCTTTCAATATTAGTCGCCAATGATTTCTGAACAGTTAGTTGTGCTAGTCCTGCTGATTTCCTGCTTAGAGCATCAGCTACCACGTTTGCTTTTCCTGGATGATAACTGATAGTGCAATCATAATCTTTAACCAGTTCCAACCATCGCCTCTGCCGCATATTCAATTCTTTCTGGGTAAAGAAGTATTTCAAACTCTTGTGATCTGTAAATATCTCACACTTCTCCCCATACAAATAATGCCTCCATATCTTAAGGGCAAAGACAACAGCTGCCAGTTCTAAGTCATGAGTTGGGTAATTTTTCTCGTGATCCTTCAGCTGTATAGATGCGTATGATATGACTTTACGATCTTGCATCAACACAACTCCTAGTCCCAACTTTGAAGCATCAGTATAAATTACAAATTTTCCTTCATCAGTTGGTATTGTTAAAACAGGTGCTTCAATCAATGCTTGCTTCAGTTTGTCAAAACTATTTTGACAATCAACTGTCCAGTTGTACTTCACCTGTTTTCTTGTTAACGCAGTCAATGGAACAGCTATCTTAGAGAATCCTTGGATAAATCGCCGATAATATCCAGCTAAACCCTATCTTAGAGAATCCTTGGATAAATCGCCGATACAGTCAATGGAACAGCTATCTTAGAGAATCCTTGGATAAATCGCCGATACAGTCAATGGAACAGCTATCTTAGAGAATCCTTGGATAAATCGCCGATACAGTCAATGGAACAGCTATCTTAGAGAATCCTTGGATAAATCGCCGATACAGTCAATGGAACAGCTATCTTAGAGAATCCTTGGATAAATCGCCGATAATGGTATCCCGACCTCAAGTCGATCTTAGAAAATACTACTGACCCTCTCAACTGGTCGAAAAGATCTTTTATCCTAGGTAATGGATACTTATTCTTGATCGTCAATTTGTTCAACTCTCGATAATCTATACATAACCTCATACTTCCATCCTTTTTCTTAACGAACAAAACAGGGGCTCCCCAGGGGGAAGTACTTGGTCTAATAAACTCTTTCTCAAGCAGATCTTGTATTTATTCTTTCAGTTCTTTCATTTCTGATGGAGCTAATCGATATGGTGGTCTAGATACTGGAGCAGATCCTGGAATCAGATCAATTGAAAACTCTAATTCCCTATCCGGTGGTAATCCCTGGATATCTTCTGGAAAAATCTCAGGAAACTCATTTACTACCTACACGTCTAGCAGCTGGGGTCTATCAGCCGCTACTAAAGATGATAAAATGGAAGGGACTTTATTGACATGCTTGGCCAAAAACTGGAATGACTCTTTTCCTGGAGGGTTAACAACTACTGCTCGTAGTTTAAAATCAATTACTACCCCATACTTAGTTAAGCAATCTATTCCCAAAATCATATCAAATTCTGGCATTGGTAACACAATCAAATCAGCAGTGATCTTATTTCCCTGAAGCTTAAGTTCTAAACTTTTAAACAACTCGTGCGATACCAACTTCTCCCCTGATGGTACCGACACACAATAACCTATCAATATTTGCTCCGGCTGAATAGGCAGTTTCTTAGCAAACTAAGTAGCAATAAATGAATGTGTAGCTCCTGAATCTATTAAAGCCAGAGAAGGAAATCCAGCTATCGAAATTTCACCTGTGACTACTGTCGAGTCTGGAGGAGCTTGTTCAGCTGTCATAACAAAAGCTCTGCTGGTCACCAGTTGTTTGAGCTTTGGACAATTCTTCAAAATATGTTCAGGCATTCCACATTTATAGCAGACGTTTTGTCCAAGTCTGCATTGCCCCAAATGATTCTTGTGACACTTAGGACATTCTGTTCTAATATTACCAGCAGGAACAGAGCTAATAGGTTGGATCAATAGAGGCTTTTGCTCTTGTGGTCTCTGCTGGTTCTTGTTCTGCTTCTTGAACGGCCTCTGGTCCTTCTGCTGGAAGGCTTGTCGCTTCTGCTGCCTTTCTTCATCGACATCTTTCCAATCTCTTTCAATTTGCAGGGTTCTATCCACTGCTTCTCTATAAGTTCATGGCACATATAGCCTGACATTCATTTTGAACATCGGCTTCAATACTTCTACAAAGTGACTCAATTTCTCTTTCTGGGTCACTTCCTATTAGTGACACAAAATAGCACCCTCTTTCAAACTTCCGCACATACTCTTGTACGGTTAAACTCCCTTGTTTGAGGGTAAAAAATTCCCTCTTCAATTCAGACCTCTTTCTAGTTGTGAAGTATTGCTCGTAAAATACTTGCTTGAAATCTGCCCATGTAAGATTCAGCAGATCCACAGACAACTTGGCTCCTTCCCACCAAATCATCGCGTCTTATCTCAACATGTAGATAGCACACCTTGGTCTATCCAAATCAGACATTTGGAGATACTCGAAGATAACCTCCATGGATTTAATCCAGCTTTCTGCAACTAGTGGATCAGTAGTACTACTAAATTCCTTGGGTTTCTGTCGTCTGAACTTCTCTTGGGGATCGTCATTACTAGGTCCCCTGCTGCTGGAAGATTGGCCATTGCCCCTATTGTATTGTTCTACTAGCAGCCTTAACAATTGTGTGATATTAGCATTATTATCACTATCAGTTTATTCTAAAGGAATACTTCGTCTAGTTCTTCCTCTTCCTGCCATTCTATATTCTATAGCCCATAATCCACCACATACATATATCAGAACATGCTAATCAATTTAAAGACAGTGCTCTGAAAATAAACTCACAACTTAGAGGAACAGTCGATGAACTCTGATTCAGCTGATGGTGCGTGTGTTTGCTCAGGAACGTTGCTCTGATACCATGTTGTAGCACCCGAACCTAACGGGGCCACGAGAATTGGGGTAAATAGAAATTTTTGAAATAAAAGAAGGCTAAAAGATAATTTGTTATAAGCTGTAATCCTTATAACTTAAAAGAAATCAAAATATAGAACAACTCGAAGACTACCAGGTACTAATTTGCGCGCCAACTACTGAAGACATTTGCGGAAAACAGTTTTCATTGATAATTGCAATTGCGATTTACAACAGCTGCTACTTATATAAATATACAACCGTTGCAACTGATTTAGTATAGTAAATTCTAAACAAAATACATCAACTAAGACACGGAAAACGTAGGCCTTGGATAAACACAACACTACCCAGCAACTGGTATCAGCTTTCACCTCCTGTTTGCTCCTCAGCTGTCATACCTGCACCATTTTAAAAGCTAATGAGCCTAGTGGCTCAGCAAGTAAAATCTGAATAATAACAATTTCATAAAACTCAGGCAGACAACTGATCATACAATAACATTTCTTTCTTTAAACATAGAGACAGGGGATAATAGCCTAGATCTCATCATTAATATCTTTTCTTAGATTTATGGCATATAAGCTCCTCATGGTCCATTGTGCACTTTGATCAAAATGACTCCCGATATCAGTTCTTTAGATTTATGGCATATAAGCTCCTCATGGTCTGTCAGGCCCCGTGCTAATTACTCACAATTAACACATAATAAACGCAAAACACGGAAGCTAAAAATCAGGGCTTGAAAATTTTTATAAATACAATGGGCCTGAACGCCAAATCATACATTCAAAATATTCAATACTCAAATACTGGTTAACTCAAATTCAAACACAACAGGTAACAACATAATACAAATCAAATGTATATCCCCGATACATGATAACACGGGGCATCCCCCGGCTCAATACATATCATATATATAAACTGGGACTCAGGGACGAGGGGATCGACCAGCTGAACTTCCACTCTGCCCAGCTTGGTTACCTGAAGCTCCTGCAAATGGGCAACGCAGACCCATACAATACAAAAGCAGGAAACAAGTACGAGGTCAAGCCTCAGTACGAAGAGCTATCAAAACAGCTAAAACATGCAACATGCTATAATCAATGCTCTGAATGCATGAGGGCTATCAAGAAATAGGATAGCTAGACCAGTCTATCAACTGGCAACTCAAATCAAGCCTCTATACCACGCACAACCAATCAGCCGGTGGAAATCATCGGTCCGTGATCATCGGGGCCCGTCAGCCCATCACAGCTCGGTGGTAGACACTCGAATCCGGTAGTCACCACTCCGACGATAGCGTTGGACTTTTCGGGCACGACTCAACAGTCGGCCAGTCACAACGTGGCACCCAATCAGGTAATCAAATCAATCTATCAATTCAGGCTGAAGATGTATGCATGAATGCCATTCAATATCAATGCATAATGCATAAAATTCATAATATGTGCAAACAGAATGTATAACTCAAGCAATTCATCAAACTGTTCCACGTAACCACATAGCAGCAAAGTCATGGATTTCACAACATTGAAATATAGACATGTTCACGCACAAAGCTGCTAAGGGCTGCTCAATCGTACCTCGAATCCACAAATTCTACCTCACAAATTCAAACAGGGCACGACAGCACTCACACGGAGAACGACGGAAATCTAGGGAAGAAAACCTCGGGTGAACAGTAGCTCGACGAGAGTTTGAGAAAGAAGATAAGAAATATCTGGCTCTCAAGTATTCTAAGTGTCGATCAACACCTCTATATATATACATCTCAAATCTCTCGATTGCTGCTCACCAATCCAGTCGTCTTGAATCGTAGGAATCTTACGACTGGCACTCATGCTTCCTACAACAAACCAGACGCAACAATCCAGTCGCAACTATCCAGTCGCAACTATCCAGTCGCAAGCTATCCAGTCGCAAGCTATCCAGTCTCAAGGCGCTAAATTAATCCAGACGCAAACCTCGAAACGCAGCGTTTCAACTAAACCAGACGACGTCGCGTTGCTCCCTCGACTGGTTCCTCAATTCCACAGCAGGTCATCCAGTCGCAACACAATTTCCTCCCGCGACTGGTTCTTCAATTCATCGACTGGTCATTCTCTCACGAGCGCAACGACTGTCAGACGCAACACAAGCGCAACAACTGATTTTCCATTTCCACCAGCTGCAAGCTACAGTAACCATCAAATTCCAAATCCTACCAGTCGTTGGCTACAGTACTGCTGATTCAATATTTGGAGGAATTCGACAACTCTAACTTCCAAAATTCACGTGGCTAATCCCAAACAATAAAATTAACCACTAATCTAAATCTGATTCCTCAAATTCTCCCCACCTTAAGGGATTTCGTCCTCGAAATCAAAGGTAAGTTCAGGAAAGAAAACAACCAATCATGCAAATCAACACCAGCAACTACTCAAGTTCGAAGCTAAAACCAGAAGTTTACCTGGAAATGTTGCACGATCAGTGCTCAAACATATGAGGCCAATCCTGCCGCATCTTTTCCTCAACTTCCCAGGTTGCTTCTTCTCGGCCATGCTTGCTCCATTGGACCATCACCAACGGAATTATCTTGTTCCTCAGCTGTTTCTCCTTCCTATCCAAGATCTGCACCGGATATTCGGCATAACTCAAGGCAGAATCCAGCTCAACTTCGTCAGTTCTCAAAACATGGGACGGATCCGGCTCATACTTTCTCAACATTGACACATGAAACACGTCATGCATTGCGGCTAACTCCTCGGGAAGTCTCAGTCTATAAGCCAATTGTCCAATCCG
>KQ990357.1:49521-61786 GCA_001598015.1 Dorcoceras hygrometricum
CGTTCGTGAGTTGCTGGTTTCGTTGAGCAGATTCTGCCGTCGTTTCTTTTGAGCTTTTGGGTGAGCATTTCTTGTAGTTTGAGCTCGGTTTTTAGTAGTTAATGCCTGCGTAGAAGTTTAGGATTTGAGTTTAGCTTCTGGCCGTAGGATTAACGTGATTATGATTAGATTTGAGCTAAGATGTTAGCCATGTTGTAACAGATTTCAGCTTCCAGGAAGTTCCTGCTGCGTGAATTGAACCAGGAGAAATCTGGTTGCTTGGCCGTGTGTTATCGTGCCTTTGTTGAGAAATCTGTTAGGTAATTTGAAGAAGAAAGGTACGAATTGAGCAGCACTTACAGCTTGAGCGTGAGCATGACTGAATCGATGTTGTGGAATGTGTGGTGTTACTGTTATGTGTTTACGTGGAACAGCTGTTGAATTGATTGAACTCGATATTCTGTTTTCACGTATTATGATTTGTATGCATTGAGCATTGATATTGATTGGCATACATGCATATATATTGGGCCTTGACAGATTTGATTGATGACCCGAGCCACGTTGGAGCTGATCAACAGATGTGTTGTGCACCAGTCCAACGCTATCATCGGAGCGGTGACTACCTGATACGAGTGTCTACCGCCGAGCTGTGATGGGCTGACGGGCCACGATGATCACAGACCGATGATTTCCCGGTTGATAAACCGTGGTATTGAGGCGACTTGATATGATAAGCCAGTTGATACACTGGCCTAGTTTACCGATTTCCTTTGACAGCCACATGCATTTCATAGCATTGATTGTTAGCATGTTGCATGCGTAGCGGTTTGATAGCTCTTCGTACTGAGGCTTGACCTCGTACTTGTTTCCTGCTTTTGTTTTGTTTGGGTCTGTGTTGCCCATTTGCAGGAAATACAGGCAACCAAGCTGGACAGAGTGGAGGTTCAGCTGGTAGATCCCCGCATCCTTGAGTCCCAGTTATATATGTATGATATGTATTGAGCCGGGGGATGCCCCGTGTTATCATATATTGGGGATCTGTATTTGATTGTAGATATGTTATTACCTGTTGCGTATGAGTTTGAGTCAACTCATATTTTAATTATCGATATTTTGAATGTATGATTTGAGTTCAGGCCCATTGTATTTCGAAAAATTTTTAAGCCCTGATTTTAAGCTTCCGTGTTTATGCGCTTATTATGTGTTAATTGTTAGTAATTAGCACGGGGCCTGACAGTAACCACTTGGAAAGTCCGAACGAGGGTAGTTCGATAGATCCTTAGGTCACTATCCATCTGCATGCTCAGATCATCACATTGTTCCCTACCAATGAAACATGGTACTTCACATCGCAGATGCTAGTCTCAAGCTCGGGCGGCCTTATCCTCATTTTGACGGCCCAATCAACTAGGAACGAGTTCAGAATACACAGTGACTATTAGATGTGTTTCATGATAACCATCATATCCACTATCACATCTAACATACACTATGGTGCATTCTAGGTCTTTATCCAACACAATTGTTAACATTATAACATAATGAAAATAAAGAACGCCATAAAAGAAATACGAATTTCATAAATAAAGATCGTCATACACAAGAGTCAATAAAACCCACACGCCACAAGTTGGCTAGTTGGGCATCTACTCTAACATAATCAGCTTAAAAGTTATTGTTATGCTTGCATTTTGTGTATTCATTATTTCTAGATTTTACTTGTTGAGCCTATAGGCTCACTAGTTTTCTTGGTTGCAAGTAAAGATAGTTAGAGGTGGTTGGTGAGAGTGGGCTGGATCAGATTGGGAGGTGTTTATCGAACGATTTGCATTTTTGTGATGTTTTAGGTCACATCGCTTTTTGTTGCTATTAGATATAGCATTACGAGAAAATTATGTATTAGAATATCTCGTACTTATTTAAATTCTTTTGAATCAAATCAGATTGTCATAATTACGAGATCCAAAAATTTGCATGAGTCAGGAGGCGTTCTATAAATTGTGATATGAAATTCTTACAAGTTTGCATTTAGTCCAGAATCATCTGTTTACTTCCCATTCTGGTCATATAAAGTATAGATAATATTCAATTCTTTTCAAATTGATTTAAATGGAAAGAGAGCCCGCCCGGAGCCCCACAACTTGGTATCTGAGCATAGTCCTTTGATATAAACACTTTCCTCCAGTCCGAGACTGTCCTTGCCAACCTCTTCACCTAGTTGTGAGTTTTAATTTAAAGTTAAAGAGTAAAGTTTTTTTTTAATAAAGGTTTTGTGGTGTATTTGGGCTATGGATTAGATAATGGCAGGATGAAGAAGATGAAGAGGACGAATAGTACCTATGGTAGAAGATGTTAACTCTAGTAATAGTACTTGTGTACTAGCGGGAATGGCTCAACCACTAGAACAGATGGTTGGACAATCTATGTTGGGGACCGTGGCGGATCCGGATCACGCCTCCCGACGAGGCAGCGGAAGAACAAAAATTGGGCCGGGAGACGATCAATACAATTCAAAACATGCAAGATATGAACCATTCATAGGGTGTTTAGTTAATTACCTTGCTGGCAACTCGTGCCTGACTCCGACCATTTTCGCGAGGAAACCGGCACTTCACGGTAGGCGGCGGTAGATTACGTCAATCAGGTCCACGACCGGAAGGGAGACTCCTTCATCAGCCTGCACTAGAAGGCCTGACGAGATCAGCGCGGACGGATTTTTCTCGTCAAGTTGGCCGGAACAAATTCCGGCGAAGCGAGGCGGCGGCGGCGGCGTCTTTTGAGATAGGAGAGGGGGCGGCGCTTTTAGCTAGGGTTTGATTAATGAATTAATTGTTAGTTATGAAGCCTAAGTCTACATTAAGTAGACTCATGATAGACTTGGACCAGCCCAACGGGCCCGGGTCCAACGGATGAACATTCGGTTCATCCCTATCACCATGACTTCATCATAACTCCGATCGCCGATCAGATCGGACGGATCGACTCAGTTTCCAAAACTGAATACTATGATCTGAAAAACCATTTTTCAGAACCCCAGTGCAAAATGACCGTTTTGCCCCTCAACGTCGGGAATCACGATTTGACCCCTGTTGACTTTTAGGAAGTCGCACTCCCCAAAATCCTCTTCTAATGCTCAACACATTGAGCTCAGTATCCATGCGGGAATCTCGAATCCAGTACTTGTGTGACCCTCAATGGTTCAGGGATACAGCTAGCCGTTAGCCCACAACCATTGTGGCTCCGGAATCACAATTCCGGACTTGCCCATCGGATCATGGTAAGAGCGTCTAGCAACATCGCCCCCTGATCCCCTAGGTATCACTGATAGTGCCTGCAAGAACCAGTTGGTCATGGTTAGTGTACAGTACGGTCCTTTCAATCCATATATCCCGATCAGATCAACGACCATTGGTAAATCGAGAGTCGTTATAGATCCCATAACTATGCATACATCTTGGAGATCGAATAGTGACATCACGAGTTCAACTAGGTAAACCCATTTACCTAAAACACTTCTAGTACTCTGGCCAGAGATTTATACATTATTATCCCCTCAGATAGCATAGGATATCCACGCATGTCTGCGAGCGGTGAATCCTCGACAACGATGCATCGACTCCTACATGCATCGGGGTCTCACCCAATCTCGCCGCCTGATGACCCCAAGTGAGTCGGCAAACGAGTCAAAGTGAGACGCCTATCATGTAGAGTCTCAATGACGTTTCGAGTCGTGAGGACTAATCAGTACAACCAAGACCTCGGACTTATCCACTCGAGAAATGGTAACCACTTGGAAAGTCCGAACGAGGGTAGTTCGATAGATCACCAGGTCACTATCTATCTGCATGCTCAGAACATCACAATGTTCCTTACCAATGAAACATGGTACTTCGCATCGCAAATACTAGTCTCAAGCTCGGGCGGCCTTATCCTAATTTTGACGGCCCAATCGACTAGGAACTTGTTCAGAATACACAGTGACTATTAAGTGTGTTTCATGATAGCCGTCATACCCACTATCACATCTAACATACACTATAGTGCATTCTAGGTCTTTACTCAACACAATTGTTAATCATCATACAACACAATGAAAGTAAAGAATGCCATAGAGAATAAATGCGAATATCATATATAAAGATTGTTTCATACAAGAGTCTATAAACCCACACGCCACAAGTTGGCTAGTTGGGCATCTACTCTAACAATCTATTCATGGGAATGTCCAATCAGCTAATCGAGGCTCTAATCATGAAGATCCTCAAGAACGTTTTATACGTCAGCGACCGAAGGAGTTTTCTGTCACAAGTGATCCATTCGTGGTCGAGAGTTGGTTCAAATTTCTAGAAGTGTTCTTCGAGTATCTCCAGCTAGAAGATCATGATAGAGCTAGGTGTGTCATTTATATGTTAAGAACGATGCTATGATTTGGTGGGAAGGAGCCAAACTGACGGTAGACCTGGATACACTCAGCTGGTAAAAATTTAAGAAAGTATTTTATGCTCAACTGATGTGCGAGTTGAGCTAAAGATAGGTTTTAACTCTAAAACAGAGGGATATGCCAGTAATGGAGTATATCCGCAAATTCGAGAGAGGTTTTAATTTCGTACCTATTAGTGGAAAAGACGCAGGGAGAAACTCCGTCATTTTGTTGCTGGATTAAGGCCAACCATTAAGTATGACATAGATTAGAAGAACCAATAGATATCCGAGCAGTAGATGATAAGGCACTACTAGCTGAACAAGATTAGAAAGAGGTTGGCGAAAAACTCTAGCTAAAGATTCAGGACTTTCAATTAAGGGACAAAAGGCAATACAAGCATCCCAACAATAATTAGAAGAGACCCAGGGACAACTATCCCATCAACCACAACCTCTTGACGCAATTACTAGGATTGATAATTGACCAGTTTGCCCCAAGTTCCAAAGAACTCATGCTGGTCAGGGTTGAGCTGGACAAAATGGTTTCTACAAGTGTGGCGCTCCAGGCCACTTTTCCAAAGATTGTCAATGGTCTAATCGGCTCATACCTAGCAGAGCTTATGTGATCACATCGGAACAAGAAAACTGTTGGAGTTAATTTCATAAGTTTTGGTGGAGACAAATAAAAGAGATTAATAAGCTCAAGGAACATTTGACAAAGATCTGGATGAAGCTTACATCATTGGATATAGAAACCAGATCAGAAAAGAGCTAAGCTGGTTAAGGACAAACCAGCTCAAAGTATTTAGTTACGCTGGTTGAGGACAAACCAACTACGGTAATTCAGTCAAGCTGGTTAAGGTCAAACCAATCCAGAGATGCTTAGCTGGTTAAGGACAAACCAAATCAGGAAATTCAAGCTCGGAAGAGTAGAAACAGATTGAAATTACATAAATTCAGTAGATCAGACAAAACAATGGTTTTTGGAATAGTTGAGAGAACAAATCAGAGCGTAAAGTGGTATAACAGACCAGCTGGAAGACCAGATTGGATAAACCAGCTAGGAGCAATACTGTTCTACATACGTTATCTGGTTACAGAGGAAAGTGAACAAAGACTGTTAACTGGATCAGTACAGAACAAATACAAGAGCAGATTAATTCAGAGAAGATTGGATTTGATCAGTCTAGAACCAGATTAGAAAATATTTCAACGTACAACAATCAGATCGGGAAACCAGCTAAGTAAGGATAACTTAGCAAAATGAATTTCAGAATGTTTCGAGGTTTCATACAGACTGATGTGATGCGTTTGACCTCTCTGTATTGATTTGTAGTAATTAGAAATACTTTGAGCTAACTCTAGATTTACAGAGATTTGGTTTGAACAGAAGACGGCGCAGAGTATGATAAAAAGGGAAATACATTTAATGAAGATGTACGTATATAGTACAAGCATTTAAGACGCCGCACGAATTTCATTTTGGATACATTCGACGTGTCTACTGGTAACATTTATTACCGTTGTAGCCAAAGGGTATAAATACAAGAGCATATCAGTTTGAGAACTCTCTTGGATCCTCGCTACAACGAACGAACTATTGAATCAACAGTGAACAATAACAGAGTTCATCTGTAAAACCATCTCACAGCTAGTGACACTTACACACTGATTATTTCTATCAATTCTTGTGTCACAAATCATTTGTACAGACTCTGTAGTATTGAGTTTTCACTGTAAATCATATACAGAGAGTGTCGAGTGCTTGATTTTCACAACCAGCTTAGAGCTGTGTTCGTTGTAATTCGAACCAGATTGCGTGTTTGGGTTATTGGTTGAGTACTAGGAGTTCTTGCAGCTGCTGGCTGTAGGATCGGGTTTTTACAAGGAGTTGTATAAATCAAATCTTCTAGTGGAAATCATTCCCATTGAGGAAGAAAGAGAAACGTAGGAGAATTAACTCCGAACTTCCAGAAACAAATCTCTCGACTCTATCGTTTACATTTACACATTTAACTATTCACTGTTAAATCGTGTTCTTTCCGCATAAAACATTTTTATTACACGAGACAACAACAATCACTGAGAATCCTCCAAGCTGGTAACTCGGCTTAGAGGTTAGCTACGAGCTGTAAAAAAATCTTCTAGTGGAAATCATTCCCATTGAGGAAGAAAGAGAAACGTAGGAGAATTAACTCCGAACTTCCAGAAACAAATCTCTCGACTCTATCGTTTACATTTACACATTTAACTATTCACTGTTAAATCGTGTTCTTTCCGCATAAAACATTTTTATTACACGAGACAACAACAATCACTGAGAATCCTCCAAGCTGGTAACTCGGCTTAGAGGTTAGCTACGAGCTGTAAAATTTTTGAAATCAGTTTGTCAATTAAAAAGTAGCAAAGTTGTTCATTCACCCCCCTCCTCTTAACTCCTGAGCTTGTTTCCGATCCTAACAAGTGGTATCAGAGATCGGATTCTCAGTTTTTAAACAACTTGTTTATTATTTTCATTAAACATGTCGATTTCTCACAACAATATTCCTATGTTTTCCAAGGAGGAGTATGACGCCTGGAAGATCCGGATGCAGGCTAACCTGGCAGAAAAAGATGACGACATGTGGTTTGTGATCACTGACGGCCCCATAAAGATCATGATACCAAACACAACAATATCTATATCAGATTATGCGCCTCAGTGGACAGAAAAGCCAAGGATGGAATGGACGACCGAGGATAAGAATAAAGCTAATCTAGATAACGTCGCCAAGGACATCTTGTACAAGATGCTAGACAATAATATGTTAGCAAAATCCAGACGTGCACTATAGCGAAGAATCTGGGGAAAGCTAACCCAGATCTGTCAGGGGAACGAAAAGACCAAAGAAAACAAGTACAACGTGGCCCTACAAAAATTTGAATTGATGAAAATGAAGCCCAAGGAGACCATGTCAGAATTTGATGAACGATTCAGCTCACTGATGATTGCTGACCAGATTGGGCAAAGTTTACAGCAACAGGGAGCTGGCCCTGAAGGTGATGCGAGCACTACCCAAAGAATGGGACGTGAAGACCATGGTCATGTGAGGATTCAAGGGCTTGAACAAGATGGAGCTGCACGATCTGTTCGCCAACTTGAAGGCTTATGAGTTCAAGCTGGAGACAAGAGCGGAATCTGAGCCCTCTATATCCCAAATGCTATAATTCCAGAACAGATTCCATGTTCTACAAGCATCAGATCAGCAGAGGAGTTGAGCAAGTATGCTATGTCGTTGTTCATTAAGAAATTCGGGAAAATTTATGCGGAAGCATAATCCTAAACCTTCCTCCTTTGACTCTCCTAAAAAGAAATTTAATTCTCCTTCTGATGACAAGTGTTATAATTGTGGCAGGCCTGGTCACTTCATGGCTGATTGCAGGAAGCCAAAGCTGGGTGCGAAAAAGCAACCAGATCGCAGCAACAGCAAGGAAAAGAAGGATAAGAAACTTTATCGGAAGAGGATAATGGAGAAAGCAATGGTTGCTGGGGAGAATAAAAGTGCATGGGCTGATTCAGATTGAGAGGAATATAGCTCAGGAGCATCATCATCCAGTGACAGTGATGATGAAGTACAGTGTCTCATGGTCGATGACACTGATGAGGTATTCGATTTTTCCAATCTAGAATTCACACGTGAGGACCTTGTCACAACACTTAATGACATGGTTCAAGAGTACAAGAAGTTTTCTCAATCATTCGAGGAAGTCAAAGCTAAAAGAGATAGCTGTGCAACAAAAGATGAGCTGGTTATCTCAAGCGATATGCAAGCTGCTCTAAGTAAGCTTGAAACTGAGAATGAGGAGTTGAAAATCAGGTCACATAAGATGCTCTATGAGAATCAGCGATTAGCTGGTATAATAAGCTCCTGGACCAGGTCCTCTGCTTCTCTGGAATAACTGCATGGAGCTATGAAGCCCTCTGGTGATAAAACCGGATTAGGCTATGATAATAATGAAAACAGCACAGCAGATACCAGTTGTACTCCACAACTGGAAAGAACAAAGTTCTAAATCATGAACATTGTAAAATCTAGCATGGGACAGCCTGTAGAGGAGAAATCCGATGACAAGAAGATAGCAGCTACGCCTCCGATCTGGAAAGGTAGATTTTACGGGCTGGGGTATACTGCTCCTGAGAAGTCTCGGGAAAGCTGGCTAATGAAGAAAGTTAAACATATGAGGGGTAAACCCAAATCTGGTGGTAGAAAGCCTATCCAGTTTTCTCAAGCTTCAACGAAGGAAAGGCAGTACAGGCCTAGATACAAGGAGTCCAGACCATGGCACAAATACTGCTCATCAAACTCAATCCAGATAAAAACATGCACGGACCACACACATATTTGATCAGCACACTGGTAAAGTGGTTAAGATTATCCAAGTGTGGGTCCCGAAGAATTAATCAAGCCTGGACCCAAATAAATCAAAGGGTACCAAAATTGTTTTATTTGTGATTGCAGGAACACCAGGTGTTAAAGCTGGAGCAATCAACGTGGTATCTGGACAGCAGTTGTGCAAGGCACATGACTGGAGATGCCACAGTGCTTATAGATATCAAGCAATGCAATGGACCCAAGATCACCTTCGGTGATAATTCAAACGGTAACACTGTGGGTAAGGGTAAGCTTACCCATGGTAATTTTACTGTCAACAACGTTCTCCTTGTTGAGAACTTGTGCTACAATCTGATAAGTATTAGTCAGTTGTGCGACAGTAATTATTCTGTTAAGTTTCAAAAGCACACATGCACTATTTTGAATCCGGAAGGTCTGGCAGTGCTGGTAGGAGATAGATCGGGGAATACCTACAAAATAGATTGGTCAGATCAGCCGCACTCAGAACAAACTTTCCTAGTAGCTGACTCTTCTAAGAGCTGGCTATGGCATCAGCGGATGAATCATCTGAATTTCAAGAAAATTGCCAATCTTAGTAAGCGTGAGTTAGTTGATGGCTTGCCCAAACTGAAATTTTCAAAAGACAAGATTTGCTCTGCCTGTCAGCTTGGTAAGCATTTAAAATCAACTTTCAAATCTTGAGGCAGTAATAAAACCTCACGTAAGATGGATATTTTACACATGGATAGTTTTGGTCCAATACCCGTGCTTAGGGGGAGTGAAGTACACCCTTGTCGTCGTGGATGAATTTTCAAAATTTACATTGGTATATTTTTAAAACAAAGGATCAAACTGCCGACCAGTTGATCAAGCTTTTAAAACGTTTGCAAAATGAGCAATCCTGCAGTGTCAAGTAGATAAGAAGTGACAGAGGAACAGAATTTTTGAATTTTAGAATTTCCTCGTACCTGGATGACATTGGAATCAAGAACGAGTTATCTGCAGCTAGAACACCTCAGCAAAACAGGTTAGTTGAGCATAGAAACCGAACTTTAAAAGAATCATCTACCACTATGATTGCTGATTCAGGCATTTCAAATAAAGTTTGGGCTGAAGAAGTAAACACCGCTTGCTATACTCAGAACAGATCGATGATAAATAAGAAACATGGAGTAACCCCATATGAGATCTGTAATGGCAAGAAACCTGACATTTCATACTTCAGGGTGTTAGGATGCATAAGCTTTATCCATAACAATGGTAAAACATACCTGAAAGCTTTTGACGTTAATCAGATGCAGGTATATTTCTGGGATATTAAGCCGTGAGCAGAGCTTATAAAGTATTCAACATTAAAATGCTAACTGTTGAGAATTAGCTCACGTGGTGTTGATGAAACCAGCTTCAGATCAACATCATCTTCAAAGAAAAATTATTTGTGCACTCGTTTGGAATCTACTAATCTGAATGAATCGAGTGACGACGAGGCACAAAACAGATTTCAAGCTGGATGTCAAAAGTGCATTCTTAAATGGAATTCTGAATGAGGAAGTGTACGTTACACAACCTCTTGGCTTCGTAGATCATACCAGACCAGACTTTGTGTACAAGCTTGATAAAACTTTGTATGGTCTGAAACAAGCTCCCAGAGCTTGGTATGATACTTTGTCCAAATTCTTAATATATCATGATTTTGTTATCGGCTCTGTTGACAAGACACTATTTAAATTTGTTAAGAATGACCATGTCTTGTTAGTACAGATATATGTTGATGACATTATTTTCGTCTCTACTATTTCTAAGCTTTGTGAAAAATTTTCCAAGCTTATGAAGGACAAATTCAAGATGAGCATGATGGGGGAGCTGACATTTTTCCTAAGTTTACAAGTAAAGCAGCTTGAAGATGGAATTTTCATCTATCAAGAAAAGTATACAAAGGAACTTCTCAAGAAGTGCGGGATTGAAAATTGTTCGTCAGCAGCTACTCCAATGAGTGCTTCCATCAAACTGGAAAAAGATGAAGCTGGAACCGCAGTTGAGGTAACAATGCCTGGGATGATTGGATCTCTATTGTACCTAACCGCAAGCAGATCAGACATTATGTTCTCGATTTTTATGTATGCAAGGTTCCAAGCTGATCCAAAACTGTCACACTACATATGCAGTTAAGCATATTTTAAAATATTTAAAGGGCATGCAGAACGTGGTAAGATTACGCAGGTTGTAAGATTGATCGACGTAGAACAAGTGATGCAGATTACGTAGGTTGTAAGATTGATCGACGTAAAACAAGTGAAACTTGTCAATTTTTGGGTGATAGACTAATATCTTGGTTTAGCAAGAAACATACATCGATAGCCACATCCATAGCTGAGGCAGAGTACCTCGCAACTGGAAGTTGTTGCGCTCAAATATTATGGATTCAACAACAGCTCAGGGACTATGTCATTGATGCACAGGAAGAACCCATCTTCTGTGACAACACAAGTTCCATCGCGATCACTCAGAACCCCGTGCTGCACTCTAGGACCAAGCATGTTGACATAAGACATCATTACATTAGAGACCATGTGTTAAAGAAAGGTGTTCGGGTGGAGCATGTGCCAACAGATCATCAAGTTGCTGACATCTTTACCAAGCCTCTACTGGAAGCTAAGTTTTCTTATTTTAGAAAAATTTTAGGTCTCTTGGATATGTCTGTTGGGGATCCAGATTCGCCCCCCGGCGAGGCAGCGGAAGAACAGACAAATACAGCCGGGAGACGATCAATACGAAAAATTCAATAACAGTTATCGACATACATAGAGAGTTCAAAACCACTACCTTGATGGCACTTGTGCCTGGCTCCAACCGTAGTTACAATAACGTCGGCTCTTCTCGGTAGATTGCGGTAGTAATCGCCAATCCGGTCCACGACCAGAACCGAGACTCCTTCGTCAGCCTGCACTAGAAGCACTGACGAATTCTACACGAACGGATTCTCCTCGTCGAGTTGGCCGGAAACAACTTTCCGGCGAGAGAAGCGGCGGCGGCGGCGGCGGCTTATGAGAGGAATGGGCGGCGGCCAACAAGCACTAGGGTTAGGGTTTTAGTGAGTTAATGATCAAGTGTTTAAGTCTAGTCTTAATTCTATATTAAATATAATTAAGAGATGGACTTGGACCGTCCCAACGGGCCCGGGTCCAACGATGAACATTCAGTTCTTCTCCACCACCGAGACTTCATCGTGACTCCGATCGCCGATCAGATCGGACGGATCGACTCAGTTTCCAAAACTGAGTACTATGATCTGAAAAACCGTTTTTCAGAACCCCAGTGCAAAATGACCGTTTTGCCCCTCAACAGTGGGAAACCCCGGTTTGACCCCTGTTGACTTTTAGGAAGTCGCACTTCCCGAAATCCTCTTCTCGTGCTCAACACATTGAGCTGAGTATCCGTGCGGGAATCTCAAATCTAGTACTTGTGTGACCCTCAATGGTTCAGGGATA
>KQ990357.1:68268-96515 GCA_001598015.1 Dorcoceras hygrometricum
CGCAGCCAATTTCCAAATCATGAACAGGATACCTTTGTTCGTGAGGCTTTCAACTCGTCGAGATGCATATGCAATCCATGTACCCGTTCTGCATCAAAAACACAACCCAAACCACTCAGAGAAGCATCGGATCATACAACAAATCCTCCAGATCCAGACGGTAGAGCCAAAACAGGAGCAGTAGTCAAATTCTCCTTCAACGTCTGAAAACTAGCCTCGCACTCGTCAGTCCAAACAAACTTCTTATCCTTCTGAGTCAAATGAGTCATAGGCCTGGCTATCGAGGAGAACTTCTTGATAAACCGCCTGTAATAGCCAGCCAATCCCAAAAAGCTATGGATCTCGGACACACTCCTAGGTCTCTCCCAGGTAAGAACTGCTTCAACCTTACTCGGATCTACCGAAATCCCTTGCGTTGAAATCACATGACCCAAAAAGATAATTCTGTCAAGCCAAAATTCGCACTTGCTGAACTTGGCGTACAACTGCGAGTCCCTCAATCTCGGCAACACCAATCTGAGATGCTCCTTGTGCTCTCTCATGCTCCTCGAATACACTAGGATGTCATCTATGAAGACGATCATGAACCGATCGATGTACTCGTTGAAGACGCGATTCATCAAATCCATGAAAACAGCTGGGGCATTCGTCAACCCAAACGGCATCACAAGAAACTCATAATGCCCATATCTCGTCCGGAAAGCTGTCTTCGCCACGTCAGCGTCTCTAATCCGCAACTGGTGATAACCAGAGCGCAAATCAATCTTTGAGTATACGACCGATCATTGCAACTGATCGAACAAGTCATCAATCCTTGGCAAAGGATACTTGTTATTCACCGTCGCTTTATTCAACAGTCGGAAGTCCACGCACATCCTCATAGACCCATCTTTCTTCTTCACGAAGAGAATCGGAGCTCCCCAAGGCGACATACTCGGTCTGATGAAGCCTTTCTCCAAGAGATCTCTCAACTGATCCTTCAGCTCTTTCAACTCTGCTGGCGCCAACAGATACGGAGCTCTAGAAATCAGGGTTGTACCGGGCACCAACTCGATACTGAAGTTGATCTCACGTCTCGGAGGGAATCCAGGAAGCTCAACCAGAAACACATCGGGAAACTCTCGGACGATCGGTATGTCGCTCAACTCCAATCGTGGATCTTGGGAAACGTCAAGCGCGTAGATCATGAATCCAGCATTATACAGCGATAGCAGGCTAAACATCTCCCTGGCAGATACCAGTGGAATCTTCGAGCGTGAATCAGCACCATAGAAATCCCACTTCTCACCCGAGTCAGGGCGAAATCTCACCACACCATGGAAGCAATCAACGGTAGCCTTATAGCTAGACAATACATCCATTCCCAAGATGCAATCAAAATCTCTGATTCCCAAAACAATCAGATTGGACACTAAAACATGCTCATTGAATTGAAGCACACAATCCAACATCACTTCACGGGACCACAGACTCACACCATCAGGGGTAGGCACAGAGACAACATCACACAATGGGGAAGAACTCAACCCATGCTCACCGACAAACGACTCCGAAATAAAAGAGTGTGATGCTCCAGTGTAAATAAAACTCTCGCAGGATAATCAAAAATAGAGCATGTACCTACGATCACAATGGCAGGTGTCTCCTCAGCCTGCTCTCTCGTCAAGGCATTCTCCTGGGCCTGCTGCGGAATCTGGAACTGAGGTCTCGAAGGTGCTCCAAACCTAGAAGGCTCACGGGGTTGGAATCCAGATTGCTGGGTAGGGGCAGGAAACTGTAGCCTCTGAGAAGAACCACCAGCCGAACCCGACTGCGAAGGAACCGAAGTCTGTCCCCTCAACAAAGGGCATACTCTCATAAAATGTCGAGGCTGCCCACAGTTACGACAAGACCCCTGAAATCCTCGACACTACGAAGTCAGATGCTTCCCTCCGCACTGTCCACAAGACATACCGCCAGAACCACTGCTACCAGAACTCACGGAAACAGAGGAACTCGAATTCGCCTTCTTCTTGAACTGCTTCCCTCGACGTCTAAACTGTTGGCTATTCGATTGCTGCGACCCTTGAGGAGACTGTAACGACTGCGACACATCCTGCACCGGTTGAAAAGCACGCCCAATCGTCGGCTGAACCGGAGCCTCGGCCTCCATCAAACTCTCCTCCATGTCAACCGCTTGATTCACAGCGTCAACATACGTCGCAGGGGATCCAGAAAACACCATCCGGAACAAATCAGGCCTCATTCCCTTCATGAACTTGTTCCTCTTCGTCCTCTCTTGGCTAGCTACGTGAGGCACATACATCCGAAGTGCAGAAAACTGCCTGGCATACTCGGCCACCCTCATCGTCCCTTGCTTCAAATTATCAAACTCGCGCTCTCGACTGCTGTAGTAGGACTCTAGGGTATACTCCTGTCGAAACGCAGCATAGAAGCTCTCCCAAGTGATCACAGCCCCACTCTCACGTAGAATACAGGAAGTACCTCTCCACCAGCGCTGTGCATTATCCCTCAATTGCAACACCGCCAGCTTTAACCTCTTCTCAGGAGTGTACTCCAAGGTATCAAACAACTCCTCCATCTGCACTAGCTAACTCTCGGCCAATGCACCACCCTCAGCAGCAGCAAAAGTCGGAGGGTTCGTCCGCTGGAACCTAGCTAAGACTAGCTCCATCTCGCCTATCTGTCTCGTAACATCCTCTACCTGCTGAGGACCCTCATCGCTATCTGATGCCCTAGACTCCTCGGCGGAACATCTAGTAGTCCTACCTCTACCTCTCCTTGGCGGCATCTCTACAAGACACTCAAGGTAAGGCTAACAGCAAATATCCCAGTGAAGAGGTGTTCTACATTTTCGGCCATAAAGTGCTTTGTATGGAGCCATCTGAATCGAAGCCTGGAAACTGTTATTGTAGGCGAACTCCACCAGTGATAATTTCAGATCCCAACTTTCTGAAAAATCCACAATACATGCCTTAAGTAAATCTTCCAAAATCTGAATCACCCTTTCAGATTGTCCATTTGTCTGGGGGTGAAACACAGTGCTAAAGGTCCGCTTCGTACCCATAGCCCTATGCAGACTTTTCCAAAAAGCTGATGTAAACTTAGGATCTATATCCGATACAATAGAAACTGGAACACCATGAAGCCTCACTATTTCTTTTACATATAAATCTGCATATCTGCTCACCTCGTATGTTGTTTTGACTGGTAAGAAATGAGCAGACTTAGTGAGTCTATCTACTATAACCCAAATGGAGTTATATCCTTGAACAGTCCTTGGTAAACCAGTTACAAAGTCCATCGTTATACACTCCCACTTCCATTCTGGAATGGGCAGTGGCTTCAGTAATCCAGCTGGACGCTGGTGTTCAGCCTTCACCAGCTAACATGTTAAACATTCAGCTACAAATCTGGCAACAACCCTCTTCATTCCTGGCCACCAGTACAACTGCTGGAGGTCCTTATACATTTTAGTACTTCCGGGATGTACTGAGTATGGAGCTGTATGTGCTTCTCTCAAAAGATCAGCTCTCAACTCATCTACTTGGGGTACCCAAATTCTTCCCAAAATCTTACTATTCCATCTTCTGAAAACTAGAGGCTGCTGCCTCTTTCATTATCTTGTTTAACCCATTTATGTAATTTCTCATCTTTCAGCTGACCCTCTCGAATTTGTTTTATCAAATTTGATCTTACGATGGAGCATTCGTAAGTCCAAAAGACATAACTAAAAATTCATAGTGACCATACCTAATTCTAAAGGCTGTCTTATAAACATCTGATGCCTTAATCATTAACTGATGGTATCCAGACCTCAAGTCGATCTTAGAAAAGACTATGGACCCTTTCAACTGGTCGAACAGATCTTCTATACTAGGCAGTGGATACTTATTCTTAATAGTCAATTTGTTCAGCTCTCGATAATCTATACATAGCCTCATACTTCCATCCTTTTTCTTAACAAATAAAACTGGGGCTCCCCAGGGGGAAGTAATTGGTCTGATAAACCCTTTCTCCAACCGATCTTGTATCTGTTCCTTCAGTTCTTTCATTTCTGATGGAGCTAATCGATAAGGTGGTCTAGAAACTGGAGCAGCTCCTGGAATTAGATCAATGGAAAATTCCAGCTCTCTGTCAGGTGGTAGTCCCTGGATATCTTCTGGAAAAACCTCGGGGAACTCACTTACCACTTCTACATCTGACAACTGGGGTCTACTGGTTGCGGTTAAAGATGATAAACTAACCAAAAATCCTACTCCTCCTTTCCTCAAGCAACGTTGAGCCTTAAGAGCTGATATTATTCGAGGAATCTTACAAACATGCTTGGCTTTAAACCAAAATGATTCTCCTACTGGTGGGTTAACCACTACTGTTCGTATCTTAAAATCAATTACTACCCCATATTTAGTCAACCAATCTATTCCCAAAATCATATCAAATTCGGGCATTGGCAATACAATTAAATTAACAGAAATCTGATGCCCTTGAAGACTAAGTTCTAAACCTCGAAACACATCGTGAGATACCAACTCTTCTCCTGAAGGCACTGAGACACAAAAGCCTACCGCTGCTTGCTCCGGCTGAATGGGTAACTTCTTAACAAACTCAACAGCTATAAATGAGTGAGTAGCTCCTTAATCTATTAAAGCCAGAGAAGGTAATCCAGCAATCATAATCTCACCTGTAACTACTGTTGAGTCTGGGTTGGCTTGATCAGCTGTCATTACAAAGGCTCTGCTGGTGACCAATTGCTTAGATTTTGGACAAAATTTCAAAATATGTCCTGGCATCCCACATTTATAGCAGACATTCTGTCCAAGTCTGCATTGTCCAGGATGATTCTTGTGGCATTTAGGACATATTGGCCTATTATTACCAGCAGGAACAGAACTGATTGGTTGAATCGATAATGGTTTCTGCTCCTGAGGCCTCTGCTGGTTCTTATTCTGTTTCTTGAACGGCCTCTGGTCTTTCTGTTGAATGGCTTGTCTTTTCTACTGCCTTTCCTCATCAACATCTTTCCAGTCCCGTTCAACGCACAGGGATCTATCCACTGCTTCTCTGTAGGTCCTGGGCACAGATAGCCTAACATTCATTTTGAACATAGGCTTCAATCCTTCAACGAAATGACTCAGCTTCTCTTCTGGGTAATTTCCTATCAAAGGCACAAAATAGCACCCTCTTTCAAATACCCGCACGTATTCTTGTACGGTCAGACTCCCCTGTTTCAGTGTCAAAAATTCCTTCTTCAACACAGACCTCTTATCAGCCGTGAAGTATTGTTCAAAAAACACCTGCTTAAAATATGCCCAAGTCAGATTTATCAAATCCACCGTTAATTTGGCTCCTTCCCACCAAATCATCGCATCCTCTCTCAACATATAGATAGCGCACCTTGGCCTATCTAAATCAGACATCTGTAGGTATTCAAAGATAACCTCCATTGATTTGATCCAGCTTTCAGCAACTAGTGGATCAGTTGTACCTCTGAATTCCTTGGGCTTCTGTCGTCTGAACTTTTCTTGAGGATCATCATTACTTGGTCCTCTGCTATACCTCCATTGTTTTGCTCTACCAGCAGTCTTAACAATTGAGTGATACCAGCGTTATTATCAATGTTGGTTTCCTCTACGGGAACACTTCTTGTTCCTCTTCCTTCCTGACATCTTATATTCTATAGCCAATAATCCACCACATATAATTATCAGAACATGCTAAAATTTTAAAGACAAAGCTCTAAAATAAACTTACAACTTAGAGGATCGGATGATGAATTCTGATCCAGCTGATGGTGCATGTGTTTATGTCAGGAACGTTGCTCTGATACCATGTTGTGACGCCCGCACCCACGAGGTCACGAATTTGGGGTATATAAAAATTTTAGAATAAAAAGAAGGACTGAAAGGCCAATCGTTATAAGCTGTATTCCCTATAACTTGAAAAGAATTTCGAAACACCAACGAACACAAACAAAAGCTGACAAACACTAGCGCGGCGCTAAGTACTAAAACATTTGCGGAAAATAGACATCTCATATATATATTTGCAATTGCGGGTTACAACATCTAAAATTCTATTTGAATATGCAATTGTTGCAACTGATCTAATACAGTCTTTGCAAAAGATAAAATAACATCAACGTGACACGGAAAACGTTGGCCATTGATACACAACACCACGCAGCTGCTGTCAGACTTCACCACCCGTTCGCTCCTCAGCTGTCAAACCTGCACCATTTTAAAAGCTAATGAGCCTAGGGGCTCAGCAAGTCAACTCTGAGTAATAACAAATACATTTCGAGCAGGTATCCATCTGATCAGTACAATACTGAGTTAAAGGAACATCAATATACAATAACATTCATTCATAAAAATTTTCCTTAAACATTCGTTCCTTCATAAACTCGGATGAGGGGATGATAGCCCAGATCCAACATCATCATTTTCTTTTGATTTATAGCATAGAAGCTCTCCTTAGGCCCAATGTGCACTTTGATCAAAATGACTTCCGATATCAGTTTTAGCATATATCTCATATGAAAGGGCAGTCGACATCTGGACAACTGATCACCCTTCTCCTTGGTGGCCGTCTGTTATCTATGCCATAAACCTTTAAAATAAACTTATGTTCCTTTAACATCTTTTCTTAAAACTTCTTTTAAAACTCCCTTTGAAAATCCTCGGGTTCCAACATTTAAAACTCTCGCTTCCCATTTTTAAAACTTTACTAGATATCGAATTAGACTTTTTGGAAACTCATTGCTGAAATGAAATCAGTCGAAACAAAGTGAAACAATACTTTGAAACAAAACAGATCTTCACTGTTCACGTTTGTCGCAAAACAGCCGCAAGAATATTTGTTAACATTTGAAACAGACGTAGTAGATGAAACGATGTCGTTGAAGTAGGAAACAGACATGATGACGTAAGAATATCTTCTACCAATTGCAACTTAAGGAAACGACGTCGTTAGCTTGAACCAGACGCAATAACAATCGCTAACAATGCGACTCGGGAATATGTGTAAAACGATGTCGTTTACTTTAAGGTGCAGACGTAAGAAAGTCTGTTACCAAGAATAAACAGACGTAAGAATATCGGTTATCAGTCGTAACTCTGAATTAATGAAACGATGTCATTTGCGAAACACTAAATGTATGAATAGTGAAACTGCTGAATACAATGATACAATGCAACAGCTGAAAATGAACAGTGCAACTGCTGGTCATAACGATGGAATGCAACTGCTGATTATGAACAGTGCAACTGCTGAATACAACAAATACATCGGCTGATTTCAAAATCAACCAACAACTGATGACTCAACAATACAACAACTGTTTACGAAACTGATGCAACAGCTGATGACTATCTTTGGTGTTGCAACATCAAAACAACGACTGTGCCATCAGCTTTTGTCTATCAAACCAGACTTTATACTGATTCAATTAACAACCACCGATTACACAGTATCAAGTTCCAATATTACAATCCACCGGAAGGAAGAACATCCATAAACATAATTGAATCGAAACTCGAATCCTCTGTATTTTAAAACATCCATATCTTTCTGGAAAACACATGGAAGCATAAAAAACATCATTTTCGAACTCATAACTTCAACATACTATAACATACTGTCAAGGAGATCCATCAAATGAATAAAAATCAATATATGCTTCAAATGGTGTATCAAAGGATCAGCTTTACTTGCCTTAAAACACGCTATGCAACAACAACCAATCTCTGAAGAAATCTTCTCCTTGAACAACACAACGAGCTTCTCTGTAAAATATTTTGGAGGAACACGAAAAGAGTTTTCTCTGAAAGTGACAAAGATCTTGCATTCGAAATAGCTTTAAATACGAAAGGGGTTAGTGGCAAGCTACTTGTGAAATCAAGCATGAAACACTTCGTTAAAGTTGTAGAATTTCAATAAAACTCTTTTTTAATCATTTTAATTTGTAAAATACCAAACACTTTTCAAAAGAAATCATTTGTCCTCCTTTAAGATATTTTCAATCAAATTAAAACCTGCTCATGTATCGCCCTTGGAGTCATCCGCTGAAACCAGCCGCGTCGCATCTATTTTCTGAAATCAATGAAATCAGCAAATGCATAACATTTAAAATTGCCATTTTGGCCCATGAAATTAATAAAATGCATAAATGTGGTCCTATGGATTTTGGGACGTTACAATGTTGGTCCTCAAATCAGCGTGGGAAGATGTATTCAGCAAGATGTGTGATTATGACAAATGGGTAGACTTCCGCACTGCAGTGAGGCTCAATACTGTCACGTCAATGAAGCCAATTGAGAGTTTAGCCAAAATTGAAGAAAAATTTTTGTTTTGGGCTGAGACAGAGCAAGCTCTGAATTGTTCGAACGGAGGATGTTGGTGTTGTACAAGCTGTATGAGATGCAGATTCAGAAGAGAGTAGATGAGCATCGTACTAACTTTAATCCAGCTGAGCCGTCTGTTAAATATGATTACAGTGTATCCAGTTTCTAAGTCGTGAAATTTAGGAAATCGTGAAGCAGCATAGGGCTCTTTGAAGTCTAGCTGGTCTATCTTTTTCTGGCTCTGGAAGCCTCAATCACAGGAGATGCTGCAAATGTGGATCTTCCATAAATTACCTGGACTGAGGCACGTACACTGTTGTTAATAGGAGCCACTCCAGCTTGGTAGGCGCAGCCAAAGATTCTTGCCATTGAGTTTTCAACTCAAGCAGAACAGGCCCAGATAGCGGAAAAGCAACCAGCTTAGTCGGAAGGGCAGGTAGAATAGATTGTTAGGACAGTTGACGATGTGAAGAGACTGAATCCATGAATTCTCAAGAGCATCAGGCTTAAGGGAACGAGCAACAGGCTAGCGTGGGGGAGCGTCAAGATCAGAGTGATGAGGCACCAGGCTCAAAATAAACGAGATCCGAAAGCCGAGCAGGTGGCTCCAACTGGCTCATCCCTTTACAGTCCAAGTGATTCACATTCTTTTTTACAATTTTCCATTTCAGATGCAAATAATGAGGACTGTCAGGGTCCTAGTCCCTTTGGTTTACAGATGTCTGTATATACTGCGCAAGGAGAACAAAATAAAAGCGTAGATAAGGAATACAATTCCACCCAAGCTGGCCCGCAGCGAATCATTGTTTATGAACCCCAAGCTGATACTTCTAAAGAGCTCGTAAATTTGAAGGATATTGTATCTTTCCTAGGCCTACAGGTCTAACGGATAAAGGATGATACATATGTGGCAAAGCACACTACTTTGCAGTTCAGGCGGCAGCTCGACAACAAGATAGACGGGATGGAGACTAGTCTGGTTCGTAATTTTGCAAACAGCCAACATCACTTTGTGGACGAACTTGCGTTATTAAAATCACAAGTCGCTGAAATGGTTGATTGTCTGAAGGAGCTTCGTGATGCCAAAAAGGGGGAAGGGATGAGCAGTAAAAAGAGAAGATTGTTGTGACCTTGGGCGGGTTTAGTCTTTCGTGTTTTCTAGTGTACAGCTAACTATTTGTATAATTGTTTAGAAATTAATAAAATTTCTTTTTCTTACTAATTTTTGTCATCACCAAAAAGGCGAAAATTTTTGGAGTTAATTTCATAAGTTTTGGTGAAGACAAATAAAAGAGATTAATAAGCTCAAGGAACATTTGACAAAGATCTGGATGAATCTTACAGCGTTGGATATAGAAACCAGATGAGAAAAGACCTAAGCTGGTTAAGGACAAACCAGTTCAAAGTATTTAGTTATGCTGGTTGAGGACGAACAAGCTAAGGTAATTCAGTCAAGCTGGTTAAGGTCAAACCAGTCCAGAGATGCTTATCTAGTTAAGGACAAACCAGTTCAGGAAATTCAAGCTCGGAAGAGTAGAAACAGATTGAAATTACATCAGTTCAGTATAGCCGATAAACTAATGGTTTTTGAAACAGTTCAGAGCGTAAAGTGGTATAACAGACCAGCTGGAAGACCAGATTGGATAAACCAAATAGGAGCAATACTTTTCTACATACGTTATCTGGTTAAAGAGTAAAGTGAACAAAGACTGTTATCTGGATCAGTACAAAACAAAGACAAGAGAAGATTAATTCAGAGCAGATTGGATTTGATCAGCCTAGAACCATATTAGAAAAGCAGTTAAACGTACAACGACCATATAGGGAAACCAGCTAAGTAAGGATAACTTAGAAAAACGAAATTCAGAATGTTTCGAGGTTTCATACAGACTGATGTGATGAGTTTGACCTCTCTGTATCAATTTGTAGTAATTAGAACTACTTTGAGCTAACTCCAGATTTACAGAGATTTGGTTTGAACAGAAGACGGCGCAGAGAATGCTAAAAAGGGAAATGCATTTAATGGAGATGTACGTATATAGTACAAGAATTTAAGACACCGCAAGAATTTCATTTTCGATACATTCGAAGTGTCTACTGGTAACATTTATTACCGTTGTATCCAAAGGGTATAAATACAAGAGCATATTAGTTTGAGAACTCTCTTGGATCCTCGCTACAATGAACGAACTATTGAATCAAACAGTGAACAAGAACAGAGTTCATCTGTAAAACCAGCTCACAGCTAGTGACACTTACACACTGATTATTTCTATCAATTCTTGTGTAATTTGTACACACTCTGTAGTATTTATTTTTCACTATAAATCATATACAGAAAGTGTTGAGTGCTTGATTTGCAAAACCATCTTAGAGCTATGTTCGTTGTATTTAGAATGTGAGACCTGTGTTTTTACAATCAGGTGTTGGTCGGGTTTGGACCAGCCGTTGGTCGATGTGTTTGGCGTAGACATCGAATTTGCCTAAGTTTTGGTATCAGCAGTTGGAAAGATATCATACGTTGCGTGGGAGACATTTGTTGTAGATGAGCGTTCCGGCAGTAGCAGTAGGAATTAATTGGAGCATTAGTGCTTCGTTAAGATTTCAGCAGTTGATATTTCAGCCGTTGGTGTATTAGCGCATATCCAGTTGTTGCGAGTGATCAGCTGTTGGTATGTTAGTTGCGATGATCAGCAGAGAGCACTAAGGGACTGAAGCGACGACGTTTTGTGAGCAAGAACCAGTTGTTGGTTTTGTTAGCATGTTTCACAGCGGGTAGCGAAACTACGTCGTTTAGTTAAGTTGGAACGACAACGTTTTGAGTGAAGTGCTTTGTACCAGCTGTTGGTTATGATAGACATAAGCTGTTGGGAGATCTCATGCGTTGTGACTCATGGTTTGTGAATCAGCTGTTGGTAGCAGGGTGATGTGTTCCTCTACGACGTCGTTTGGTTAAGTTGGTGCGACGCCGTTTAGCTTTAGCGTTGTTTGAAAGATTCAACTGCTGGTTAATATAATAGAGAAGGGAAAAAGCTGATGTAAGATTCCTGCGGCTGGTTGGGAATATTAATTGTGACGACTGATTTTTTCGGTGGATCTAGTCTTGTTTCTATCTGCTGGTCGAGTAGTGTATTTAAGAGAAGACTTGGTCTTCTATTGTTGAATAGATCCTATACTTAGAAATATTTCCCGATAGCAAATCTTGTCGCGAACCTTAGTTACTGTTCACAGTAACCTTATCCGTCCTAATTTCCGGTGGTAGACAACTCCGACGAGAGTGAGAGTGGTAGCGTTTGACTCCTCTCATTAAGGCGCTTCGTTCTATACCTCTTTAGAAGGCTTGGAAGAGCTGGAAGAGGATCGCAAGATTGCTAAGACACCCCCTTGTGTAGTTTTCTAGTATAAGATTTCCCGGTCGTGCCAGTAGTTTCGTTGGGGTAAGTAAAGATTCTACCTTTAAGCTTTGTTAGAGCTTTCCGTTGTTTTAGGAAGGTAGATAAGCGCTGGTGGAGTTGTAGCTCCCAGCTGCTGTTGTTTTGTGCTTCGGTCTTTGAGAAGTAGCTTGTGTTGGCTTAGCAGGTGACAGATCTGTGTTTCTTGGACTTTGTTGTAGCAGTAGTGTGTGGTAATTATAGCTCAGAAGTTGAGGTACGGATGTTGAGCTGGTATTACGGCTGGAATTGGCATGGATATTATGTTTGATTGCTGTGTGTGTGCATTGCTTGTTGTTGTATATGTTGTTCAGCTGTTGCATTGCATACGCATGAGCATTTCCATTTCAGTTGTTGTAGCCATGCTTTGTTGTTGCTCTGTTTTCTTACCAGGATGCGAGGACGAGCGGCAATACCGCACTCTCATCTCCCTGCTGGTTTGTTAGCCCTCATGCACCGAGTGGTTAACTACCACAGTTCATGGGTTCGGCAACAGCAGGTTGAGTTATTGTTGCATCTGGTATTCAGGTGTTGTGTAAAGATGAGCGGGTAATTCCCGTGTGCTTGTACACACACCAGTGGCCACCATTCTTCGCAGAATTTGTTGTCAGCTGTTGAATTCCTTGGCTCCCTTTCTTGGTGGTAGCCTTCGGCTGTTGCGTTGTCCCTCATGCATGTCATTAGCTTTATATCTTTTGCTATTCATTGATGTTTTATAGTTGCTCTCCGTACTGGGGTTTAACCCCTAGGTCCCTCTGGGGCTGTTGTGTTTGTTTTCCTGTTTGTGGTTCAGGTTTCCCAGGTTATTCCGCTGGTCGTGGCTTTGATACAGCTGGTGGTGCCCCAGGAGGTAGTTAGAGTGTCCCAGTTATGTATAATATCTATATGTACTGGTATCACCGCGGGTGGGATGTCCCGGGTGATGCTTAGATCTATATAGCTGGTAGACCATCTGTACTTGTGTTGTATTCAGCCTTTGGGTATTTGTTGTACTTGTATATTTGTGTGGTTGTGGATTTATAAATTGGGATTATTTTGAGTATCTTGTATTTTAAATTATGTTATCTTTCAGTCAGGCCAAAAGCAAAAATTTTAACCACTTTTTAGTAGCTTCCGCCTGTAATTGCGTGTTTTGTCTCTGATGAGAGCACGAGGCCTGACATTTTTGGTATCAGAGCTTAAGCTGGGATAAGCTCAATTTCTTGGATCACACTTGAGTCTAGGCACAGTGTTGTGTGTTGTTTGTGCTTGGCTATGTGACTTGTGTGTTGCATATTGTTTGTATGATCTGTGATTTCTGTGTTTTTTCTGTTCTGTGTTTCCTTATCCTGTTTAGTGCCTTCGTAGATGTCGCCTAGATAGGGCGAGTCTGGAGATCAGAACGAGGACCAGCGTAGTTTCCCTTCTCGTGATCGTGGTAGACATGAAGAGGATGAAGTTGACAACTTGGCAACCCGTGTGGAAAGCATGGAGATTGTGATGGCTAGGTTTCAACGAATGAGTCCCCAGATCTTTAACAGTGACGAGTCTAGCGAGGATGCGGATTCATGGTTGCAGCACATCACTGGTTTGTTTGATCATGGTCAGTATGATGATGTGCTTCGGTTGAGTTTGGCGACCTTCCAGCTGAGGAAGAGCGCGGAGCGTTGGTGGCATGGCGCTTCAAGGACGCTAGAGGAGACAGTTGTGGAGACTACTTGGGATAGTTTTTGCGTTGCCTTTCGGCAGGAGTACGTCCCGGAGTCGTACGTGAACGCTCGTGAGCGAGAGTTCCATCATTTGGAGCAAGGTACGATGTCGGTGCGTGAGTATGCTCGTAGGTTTTCTTCTCTGTTGGCGTATGTTCCGCATGTTGCTGGCCGGGAGAGGGCCAAGAGGACTAAGTTTATTGAGGGTTTGAATGAAGAGTTGTATACTTTGGCTTTGTCGAGTAAACCAAAGAGCTATGCAGAGGCTGTGGATAGTGCTGTTGATATTGAGGAAGGTCTGCGGAACCGGAGGTCGCGTGCTAGGCCTCAGGGTGCTCAGGGTGGTCGTCCGCTGTTCAAGGAGAGCAGTCTTCCCAATCTTCACAGTCAGCTCTTCAACCCCCGCAGCAACAGCAACAGCAGCAGCAGTTGGCTCAGCAGTCTGGCCGTCAGAGGTTCCGACCTCGTGGCCATCAGTTTAAGAAGAAGTCTGGCTCTGGTTCTTCTGGTTCTGGCAGCTCTAGTAGCAGTGGTTCTAGGGCAGAGTTTTGTGGTTTCTGTGGAGGCAAGCATTCGTCGACTCAGTGCGTTGGTGTGCAAGGCTCTTGTAATATCTGTGGTCAGTATGGGCATTTCGCGAGTGTGTGTCCATCAGCTGGATCGCAGCAAGCCGCAGCCCCACCTCAGGGTCGAGGAGGATCGTCTAGGGGTCGTTCCCCTCAGTTCCCGCAGCCTAGGGTTGGAGAGACGAAGTTTAGTCCGTTTCAGTTGCCTGGTCCGTCGCGTTTCGGACAGTCGTTTCAGCAGCATTTCTCTGGACCCCAACATGCTCAAGTGAATTCCATTATGAGGGAGCAAGCGAGTGCGCGCCGAGCGGAGTGATTGCAGGTAACTGTTCTGTCTTTGATTTTCCTACACGAGTGTTGTTTGACACTGGCGCATCGCATTTCGTCCGTCGCGTTTCGGACAGTCGTTTCAGCAGTCATTTCTCTGGACCCCAACATGCTCAAGTGAATTCCATTATGAGGGAGCAAGCGAGTGCGCGCCGAGCGGAGTGATTGCAGGTAACTGTTCTGTCTTTGATTTTCCTACACGAGTGTTGTTTGACACTGGCGCATCGCATTCGTTTATTGCAGATTCTTTTGTGGTCGAGCATGGTCTGCGTACTTTTCCTTTGCGCGATATTGTGTCTGTTTCTACTCCTGGCGGTGCAAGTTTGTACTCCCAAGAGGTTTTGCTGAATGGCGTTCTGAGGTTTGGTGAGCATGTGTTGATGGCGAATTTGATTCGTCTGATGTTTTGGGATTTCGACTTCATAGTGGGAATGGACGTGTTGTCCAGCTATAGGGCCTCCGTGGATTGCTTCCATGGGATCGTGCGTTTTAGGTCTCAGTCAGGTGAGAAATGGAATTTCTACGGTGCGGATTCTCAGTTGAAGATTCCTCTAGTCTCAGCAATGGAGATGTTCAGTTTGTTGTCAATGGAGAACGCGGGTTTTATAATCTACGCTTTGGATGCATCTTCTTCTTTGCATGTGCAGCTCAATGACGTTCCAGTGGTACGTCATTTTCCTGATGTGTTCCCGGAGGAGATTCCTGGTTTTCCTCCGAGGATGGAGATTGACTTTAGCATTGAGTTGTGCCTGGCAAAGCTCCAATTTCGCATGCACCATATCGTTTAGCGCCTGCCGAGTTGAGAGAGCTCAAGGTGCAACTGGATGATTTGCTGGAGAAAGGTTTTATCAGACCTAGCATGTCACCGTGGGGAGCGCCTATCTTGTTTGTCAAGAAGAAGGATGGCACAATGAGAATGTGTATTGACTTCCATCAACTAAACAAGGCTACTGTTAAGAATAAGTACCCGTTGCCGAGGATCGACAACTTGTTTGATAAGTTGCAAGGCTCTGCTGTATATTCGAAATCGATCTACGCTCAGGGTACCATCAGCTGAGAGTCAGAGATCAAGATGTCGCGAAAGCTAGCTTGGTTTTCCTCCGAGGATGGAGATTGACTTTAGCATTGAGTTGTGCCTGGCAAAGCTCCAATTTCGCATGCACCATATCGTTTAGCGCCTGCCGAGTTGAGAGAGCTCAAGGTGCAACTGGATGATTTGCTGGAGAAAGGTTTTATCAGACCTAGCATGTCACCGTGGGGAGCGCCTATCTTGTTTGTCAAGAAGAAGGATGGCACAATGAGAATGTGTATTGACTTCCATCAACTAAACAAGGCTACTGTTAAGAATAAGTACCCGTTGCCGAGGATCGACAACTTGTTTGATAAGTTGCAAGGCTCTGCTGTATATTCGAAATCGATCTACGCTCAGGGTACCATCAGCTGAGAGTCAGAGATCAAGATGTCGCGAAGACTGCTTTTCGTACTAGGTACGGGCATTTCGAGTTTTTGGTAATGCCTTTCGGGTTGACTAATTCTCCTGCAGTCTTCATGGACTTGATGAACCGAGTCTTCCGAGAGTTTATAGATCAGTTTGTGATCATGTTCATCGATGATATCTTGGTGTATTCGAAGACTCCTTTGGAGCATAAGGAGCATTTGAGAGTTGTTCTTCAGACGTTGAGGGACTCGCAGCTGTATGCCAAGTTTTCTAAGTGCGAGTTCTGGCTGGATCGCGTCGTATTTTTGGGTCATGTGATTTCAGCGGATGGAATTCTGTGGATCCCAGTAAAGTAGATGATGTTTTGAACTGGGAGCGACCTAAGAATGTATATGAGGTTCGTAGTTTCTTGGGTGTGGTATCTGGCTGGCTATTACCGTCGTTTTATAGAGATTTTCTATAGTATAGCTAGGCCGATGACTCATTTGACTCAGAAGGACAAACGGTTCGTTTGGACTGAGCAATGCGAGAATGCTTTTCAATTGCTCAAGGAGAAGTTGACTACTGCGCCTGTGTTGGCTTTTCCGTCTGGTTCAGGTGGTTTCGTTGTGTGTTCCGATGCTTTGGTCAATGGATTGGGCTGTGTGTTGATGCACCATGGTCGAGTCATTGCGTATGCCTCGCGGCAGTTGAAACCGCACGAGACTCTTTATCCAGTTCATGATTTGGATCTAGCAGCTGTGGTCTTTGCATTGAAGATTTGGCGCCACTATCTGTATGGCGAGCAGTTTGTGGTGTATTCGGACCACAAGAGTTTGCAGTATTTGTTTTCGCAACCTGACTTGAATATGAGACAACGTAGGTGGATGGAGCTGTTGAAGGATTTTGATTGTGAGATCAAGTACCAGCCTGGGAAAGTTAATGTAGTGGCGGATGCGTTGAGCAGAAAGGCTCAAGGAGATATGCTTGCTTCGTTGTATGTTTCTAAAGACCGTGAACATCGTAGCACTACGGGTTGGAGATTTTACCCGACTGAGGAGTATGTAGTGGTTTCTTATTTTCAAGTTGAGCCACAGATCATTTCGAGCATTAGAGCGGCTCAAAGGACAGATCCTTCCATCCATGAGTTGAAGTTGAAGGTCAGGGCTGGACAGCTTGAGGACTATTCTGTTTCGTCCTATGGTTGTTTGCGTTTTCGGGATAGGTTGGTTGTGCCCAATCTGATATATTTTCGGGAGGAGATCCTTAGAGAAGCGCATTGCAGTAGACACAGTGTTCATCCTAGTGCACGGAAGATGTACCATGCGTTGAAGCCGCTCTGGTGGGCTGGTTTGAAGAGCGATGTTGCTGGTTTTGTTGCTCGTTGCTTGAATTGTCAGCAGGTTAAGGCAGAAAGGATGAGACCTGGTGGTCTGTTGCAGAGTTTGGAAGTGCCCCAATGGAATTGGGAGCACATAGCGATGGATTTTGTGATGCATTTGCCTCGTTCCAGTAGAGGTTTTGATGCGATTTGGGTGGTTATCGACAGATTGTCGAAGTCTGCGCACTTCATTCCCTATGTTATGACCTTCTCTTTGAAGAAAATAGCGAACTGTACGTTGATTTTGTGGTTAGACTACACGGTGTGTCTGTTTCGATTGTTTCTGACCGAGATCCAAGGTTTACTTCCAGATTTTGGAAGAGTTTGCAAGCAGCTTTAGGTACCAGATTGGCTATGAGTACAGCGTATCACCCCCAAATAGATGGCCAATCTGAGCGAACTATCCAGAAGTTGGAGGATATGTTGCGAGCTGTTGTGATGGATTTTGGTGGTAGCTGGCAAGACGCGTTGTCTTTGGTTGAGTTTTCCTATAATAACAGGTACCAAGTGACGATTGGTATGGCGCCGTTTGAGGCTTTGTATGGCAGAAAGTGCAGATCGCCAGTATGTTTGGAAGAACTGGGGGAGAAGCAGTTGTCTTCCCCAGAGTTTGTGCAGCAGATAAAGGATCATGTGTATCTGATTCGAAAGCGGATGAAAGCTGCCCAAGATCGCCAAGCCAGTTATGCAAATAGGAGGCGTCGACCTCTAGAGTTTCAGGTTGGTGATCAGGTATTCCTTAAAGAGGATTGGCCCTTTGGCGTATCGGCTGTTGTTGCCACGAGATTTATCTTCTCTACATGATGTCTTTCAGTTTTTCCATGTTGAGGAAGTACGAGCCAGATCCGTCTCATGTGCTAAGTACTGACGAGGTTGAGCTAGATCAGACTTTGAGTTATGTTGAGTATCCTTTGCGAATTTTGGATCGTAAAGAGAAGCAGTTGAGGAATTAAAACCATTCCTTTGGTAATGGTGCAATGGAGCAAACATGGTAGGGAAGAAGCTACTTGGGAACTGGAAGAGAAGATGCAACGTGAGTGGCCTCATTTGTTTGCTTGAGAGTTGCATCAGATTTAAGTAGTTGTTTGCCCAGTTATCTTGAACTCTTGGTTGAGAGTTCAGTTGTTGCCCGAGTTTGATTTCAAGGAAGAAATCGTGTTTTAGTGGGGGAGAGATGTGAGACCTGTGTTTTCACAGTCAGGTGTTGGTCGGGTTTGGACCAGCCGTTGGTCGATGTGTTTGGCGTAGACATCGAATTTGCCTAAGTGTTGGGATCAGCAGTTGGAAAGATATCAGACATTGCGTGGGAGACATTTGTTGTAGATGAGCGTTCCGGCAGTAGCAGTAGGAATTAATTGGAGCATTAGTGCTTCGTTAAGATTTCAGCAGTTGATATTTCAGTCGTTGGTGTATTAGCATGTATCCAGTTGTTGCGAGTGATCAGTTGTTGGTATGTTAGTTGCGATGATCAGCAGAGAGCGCTAAGGGACTGAAGCGACAATGTTTTGTGAGTAGGAACCAGTTGTTAGTTTAGCGTGTTTCGCAGCGGGTAGAGAAACTACGGCGTTTAGTTAAGTTGGAACGACAGCGTTTTGAGTGAAGTGCTTTGTACCAGCTGTTGGTTATGATAGACATCAGCTGTTGGGAGATCTCATGCGTTGTGACTGCTGGTTTGTGAATCAGCTGTTTGTAGCAGGGTGATGTGTTCCTCTGTGATGTCGTTTGGTTAAGTTGGTGCGACGCCGTTTAGCTTTAGCGTTGCTTGAAAGATTCAACTGCTGGTTAATATAATAGCGAAGGGAAAAGGCTGATGTAAGATTCTTGCGGCTGGTTGGGAATATTAATTGTGACGACTGATTTTGTCGTTGGATCTAGTCCTGTTTCTATCTGCTGGTCGAGTAGTGTATTTACGAGAAGACTTGGTCTTCTATTGTTGAATAGATCCTATACTTAGAAATATTTCCCGATAGCAAATCTTGTCGAGAACCCTAGTTACTGTTCACAGTAACCTTATCCGTCCTAATTTCCGGTGGTAGACAACTCCGACGAGAGTGAGAGTGGTAGCGTTGGACTCCTCTCATTAAGGCGCTTCGTTCTATACCTCTTTAGAAGGCTTGGAAGAGCTGGAAGAGGATCACAGGATCGTTAAGACACCCCCTTGTGTAGTTTGCTAGCATAAGCTTTCCCGATCGTGCCAGTAGTTTCGTTGGGGTAAGGAAAGATTCTACCTTTAAGCTTTGTTAGAGCTTTCCGTTGTTTTAGGAAGGTAGATAAGCGCTGGTGGAGTTGTAGCTCCCAGCTGCTGTTGTTTTGTGCTTCGGTCTTTCAGCAGTAGCTTGTGTTGGCTTAAAAGGTGACAGATCTGTGTTGCTCGGACTTCGTTGTAGCAGCAGTGTGTGGTAATTATAGCTCAGAAGTTGAGGTACGGATGTTGAGCTGGTATTACGGCTGGAATTGGCATGGATATTATGTTTGATTGTTGTGTGTGTGCATTTCTTGTTGTTGTATATGATGTTCAGCTGTTGCATTGCATACGCATGAGCATTTCCATTTCAATTGTTGTATCCATGCTTTGTTGTTGCTCTGTTTTCTTACCATGATGCGAGGGCGAGCAGAAATACCGCACTCTCATCTCCCTGCTGGTTTGTTAGCCCTCATGAACCGAGTGGTTAACTACCACAGTTCATGGGTTGGGCAACAGCAGGTTGAGTTATTGTTGCATCTGGTATTCAGGTGTGGTGTAAAGATGAGCGTGTAATTCCCGTGTGCTTGTACACACACCAGTGGCCACCATTCTTCGCAGAATTTGTTGTCAGCTGTTGAATTCCTTGGCTCCCTTTCTTGGTGATAGCCTTCAGCTGTTGCATTGTCCCTCATGCATGGCATTAGCATTATATCTTTTGTTATTCATTGCTGTTTTATAGTTGCTCTCCGTAGTGGGGTTTAACCCCTAGGTCCCTCTAGGGCTGTTGTGTTTGTTTGCTTGTTTGTGGTTCAGGTTTCCCAGGTTATTCTGCTGGTCGTGGCTTTGATCCAGCTGGTGGTTCCCCAGAGGTAGTTAGAGTGTCCCAGTTATGTATAATATCTATATGTACTGGTATCACCGCGGGTGGGATGTCCCGGGTGATTCTTAGATCTATATAGCTGGTAGACCATCTGTACTTGTGTTGTATTCAGCCGTTGGGTATTTGTTGTACTTGTATATTTGTGTGGTTGTGGATTTATAAATTGGGATTATTTTGAGTATCTTGTATTTTAAATTATGTTATCTTTCAGTCAGGTCAAAAGCAAAAATTTTAACCACTTTTTAGTAGCTTCCGCTTGTGATTGCGTGTTTTGTCTCTGATGAGAGCACGAGGCCTGACATCGAACCAGATTGCGTGTTTGGGTTCTTGCTTGAGTACTAGGAGTTCTTGCAGCTGCTGGCTGTCGGATCGGGTTTTTACAAGGAGTTCTATAAATCAAATCTTCTAGTGGAAATCATTCCCATTGAGGAAGAAATAGAGACGTAGAAGAATTAAATCTCTCGACTCTATCGTTTACATTTACACATTTAACTGTTCACTATTGAATCGTGTTCTTTCCGCCTAACACATTTTTATTACATGAGACAACAGCAATCACTGAGAACCGTCCAAGCTGGTAACTCGACTTAGAGGTTAGCTACGAGCTGTAAAATTTTTGAAATCAATTTTTTAATTAAAAAGTAGCAAAGAAGTTCATTCACCCCTCCCCCTCTGAACTCTCGAGCTTGCTTTCCGATCCTAACAAAAACCCAGATACCACAGTAGTTACAGGTAAGAACACTATTTTTGGTATACCTTATATTGCATTAATAGACTCAGGAGCAACCCATTCCTTTATATCAGAAACATTTTCCAAGAAATTACCTATTCAACCTGAGTTTTTAATTATGGGATATTGTGTAACTGTACCATCAGGATAATTACTCTTAAAAGTATTATTTTGAATAATCGCTTGTGGTAAAATTATAGAAATGTGTGAAAGGTGAAACGATGTGGGTATACGTGGCACGCGGAGAGTGAAAGACGTGTGAAAGTTAAGTCACATAACCGTACGAGTTTCTAAAATTTGAAAAGATTTTTTAAATCCAACGGTTCATATTTTTACTATATCAGATAGGAAATAGCTTCCAAACCCCTTGATAAGATTTGACAATAACTGTATCTAAACTGAAGCATATTTTCGACAATCAGATCAGATTAGATACAGATCGTAGAATTTTGGTCTTATCTGTGAGACCTGGAAATCAATAATGAGATTAATTGTTGGATTAATCGGCGTTTAGAGCAATTCTGGAAATTTTGGTATTTTTGAGCTTGAGATCTGTTTTGTGAGATCTGGTTTTGTGGTGAAAGCTGGTCGATGGTGAAATCCAGTCGTAGCGCGTATTTGGTGGCGCAAGAGATCTAAACGTCGTCGTGTAGGTGAAGTATGGTAGTGTTTTAGAATTTCAGACGTTGCCTTGTTGTGTTTTGTGTTGGTTCAAAACGACAACGTTTAGTTAAGTTGGTGTGACGCCGTTTTGGGTACCAGCTGCGAGAGATTTGTTAGCGTGTGCGTCGTCTGGATTGTTTGTTTCGTTGAGAGCAGACGTCAACGCCAGTCAACTTTCCTGTAGCTTGCGTCTGGTTGTTTTCCGCGAGAGTTAGCGGCTGGATGACGTAGTATGTGCGACGTCGTTTTGGTTAACGCTAAGAAATCTAGACGTTGGGGGTTATGCGATGCCGTTTGATTTAATTGGAACGCGACGCCTGTACCAGCTTTTGGTTTGTAAGGAATCCAGCCGTTGGACTATACAACGCCGTCTAATTAGTTGGAACGCAGCGTTTTGATTATGGCGTCTGGTATATTTGTATCAGCTGTTGGTTGAATGAACAGTGTGTCGACTTGTTTTGTCGGTGGGATCTGTTATCAGCAGTTGAGAAGTGTATATATTGGAAGACTTGGTCTACGATTGGTTTATTAGATTCCCATACTTAGCGAAATATTCTCCCGATTGTTGTTCTTCGCTTCGAACCCTAGGTTACTGTTCACCGTGAGTTTCTCCGGCGAATTTTCGTCGTTTCCGGCCACCGTTTGGTACGTTCGAGGTAGCGTTGGACTCCTCTCGAGAAGCTCTTCCATTCCATACCACTTTTGGAGGCTGTCGTTGGCTGGTTGTGGATCGCGAAACTACTGTCTTCGGCCGTGTGTTTGTGCGTTCAGGTAGCCTTTCGATTTGGTGAGCATGGGGTTTGTATGATTGGACTCGTGGCGAGGCGCTTCGAGTACCTTGTTAGAGACCGGTGTTGGGATCTCTTGGGACAGTTTTTGCGAGACCTTCCGACAAGAGTATGTACCCGAGTCTTATGTGAACGCCCGGGAGCGGGAGTTCGACCATCTGGAGCAGGGTTCCATGACTGTTCGGGAGTATGCCAGGAAGTTTTCTTCTCTATTGGCGTACGTTCCCCATGTTTCTGGCCTGGAGAGGGCCAGGCGGACTAGATTTCTTGAGGGCTTGAACGAAGAGTTGTATCAGATGGTGTTGACCAGCAAAACCAGAGCTATGCTGAAGCAGTTGATACTGCTATTGATATTGAGGAGGGTTTGCAGAGTTGTCGTGCTCGCAGACAGCAGGTAGCGTAGGTTAGTCGTCCTGCTATTCAGGGAGCATAGTCTTCACAGTCCTCCCAGTCAGCCCATCAGCCCCAGCAGCAGCAGCAGCATCAGCAGCAGGTGGCTCAGCAGTCTGGCTGTCAGAGGTTCCGACCCCGCGGTCAGCAGTTCAAGAAGAAGTCGGGTTCTGGCTCTTCTGGTTTAGGCAACTCGAGTAACAGCGGTTCTCGGGCTGAGTTTTGTGGCTTTTGCGGTGGAAAGCATCCGTCTACGCAGTGTGTTGGTGTGCAGGGCTCCTGCAACCTTTGTGGTAAGTACGGGCATTTTGCTAGAGTGTGTCCGTCAGCTGGATCACAGCAGACCGCGGCCCAGCCTCAGGGTCGAGGAGGTCAGTCTAGGGGTCGTTCCCCTCAGTTTCAGCAGCCCCGATTAGGTGAGATGTAGTTTAGGCCGTTTCAGCAGCCTGGTCCGTCGCGGTTCGGACAATCGTCTCAGCCTTTCTTCTCTGGACCCCAGCATGCTCAGGTTAACGCCATCACTAGGGATCAGGCCGAGGAACCCTCAGTTTCAGCAGCCCCGATTAGGTGAGATGTAGTTTAGGCCGTTTCAGCAGCCTGGTCCGTCGCGGTTCGGACAATCGTCTCAGCCTTTCTTCTCTGGACCCCAGCATGCTCAGGTTAACGCCATCACTAGGGATCAGGCCGAGGAGACACCGAGTCGGGTGATCACAGGTACTTGCCTTATTTTTGATTTTCCTGCACGTGTGTTGTTTGACACCGGTGCATCGCATTCGTTTATTTCTGATTCGTTTGTTGTTGAGCATGGTCTGTGTATCATTTCTTTGCGTGATGCCATTTCTGTTTCTACCCCTGGTGGTGTGAGCCTGTACTCCCAGGAGGTTTTGTTAGATGGTGTGTACCGGTTTGGTGAGCATGTCCTGTTAGCGAACTTGATTCGATTGATGCTGTGGGATTTCGATTGCATGGTTGGGATGGATGTGTTGTCCAACTATAGGGCCTCTGTGGATTGTTTTCATGGAATTGTTCGTTTTAGGCCTTTGTCTGGCGAGAAGTGGGACTTCTATGGCCAGGATTCTAGATCGAAGATTCCCTTAGTCTCAGCGATGGAGATGTTCAGCTTGTTGTCTTTGGGGAATGCTGGCTTTATGATCTACTCTTTGGATGCGTATTCTTCTTCTCGCGTTCAGCTTAGTGACGTTCCCGTGGTGCGACATTTCCCGGATGTGTTCCCGGAGAATATTCCTTGTTTTCCTCAGAGGCGGGAGATTGACTTCAGCATAGAGTTGGTGCCTGGCACAGCTCCGATTTCTCGTGCTCCGTATCGTCTGGCGCCTGTGGAGTTGAGAGAACTCAAGGTGCAGCTAGATGATTTGCTGGAGAAAGGTTTTATCCGACCTAGTATGTCGTCATGGGGAGCGCCTATCTTGTTTGTGAAGAAGAAGGATGGCTCAATGCGGATGTGCATTGATTTCCGCCAGTTGAACAAAGCCACTGTGAAGAACAAGTACCCGTTGCCGAGAATCGATGAACTGTTTGATCAGTTGCAAGGTTCTGCGGTGTATTCAAAGATTGACTTGCGTTCAGGGTACCATCAACTGATAGTGAGAGACCAAGATGTCGCGAAGACTGCTTTTTGTACTAGGTACGGGCATTTTGAGTTTTTGGTTATGCCGTTTGGATTGAAGAATGCCCCAGCAGTTTTCATGGATTTGATGAACCGAGTTTTCCGTGAGTTTATTGATCAGTTTGTGATCGTGTTCATCGACGACATTCTAGTCTATTCGAAGACTCTTTTGGAGCACAAGGAGCATTTGCGAATTGTCCTTCAGACGCTGAGAGACCAGCAGTTGTATGCTAAGTTCTCCAAGTGTGAGTTTTTGTTGGATCACATCGTATTCTTGGGACATGTGATTTCATCTGAGGGGATTTCTGTGGATCCCAGTAAGGTTGATGCCATTTTGAACTGGGAACGTCCCAGGAATGTTTCCGAGATTCGTAGTTTCTTGGGTCTGGCTGTCTATTATCGTCGCTTCATTGAGGGATTCTCTAGTATACCAAAGCCGATGACTCAATTGACTCAGAAAGACAAGCGTTTTGTTTGGACTGAGCAGTGCGAGAATGCTTTTCAACTGCTTAAAGAGAAATAGACTACTACGCCTGTGTTGGCTCTGTCGTCCGGAACAGGTGGATTCGTTGTTTGCTCTGACGCTTCACTTAATGGATTGGGTTGTGTTTTGATGCAGAATGGTCGAGTCATTGCGTATGCCTCACGGCATCTGAAACCGCATGAGACTCGTTATCCAGTCCATGATTTGGAGTTAGCAGCGGTGGTCTTTGCGTTGAAGATCTGGCGTCACTACCTGTATGGCGAGCAGTTTGTGGTGTACTCGGACCACAAAAGTTTGCATTATTGTTTTTCGCAGCCTGACTTGAACATGAGACAACGTCTATGGATGGAGCTGCTAAAGGACTTTGATTGTGAGATCAAGTACCAGCACGAGAAATCGGAGCTGTGTCAGGCACCAGCTCTATGCTGAAGTCAATCTCCCGCCTCGGAGGGAAACCAGGAATCTCCTCCGGAAACACATCCGGGAAGTGTCGCACCATGGGAACGTCACTGAACTGAACGCGGGAAGAAGAAGAAGCATCCAAAGTGTAGATCATAAAGCCAGCATTCCCCAAAGACAACAAACTAAACATCTCCATCGCTGAGACTAGGGGAATCTTCGATCTAGAGTCCTGGCCGTAGAAGTCCCACTTCTCGCCAGAAAAAGGCCTAAAGCGCACAATCCCATGGAAGCAGTCCACGGAGGCCCTATAGTTGGACAGCACATCCATCCCAACTATGCAATCGAAATCCAAAGCATCAAACGGATCAAGTTCGCTAACAAGACATGCTCACCAAACCGCAACACACCATCCAACAAAACCTCCTGGGAGAACAAGCTCACACCACCAGGGGTAGACACGGAAACAGCATCGTGCAACGAAATGGTACACAGACCATGCTCAACAACAAACGAATCAGAAACAAAAGAATGCGATGCACCGGTGTCAAACAAAACACGTGAGGAAAATCAAAAACAAGGCAAGTACCTGCGATCACTCGACTCGGTGTCTCCTAGGCCTGCTCCCTAGTGATGGCGTTAACCTCAGCATGCTGGGGTCCAGAGAAGAAAGGCTGAGACGATTGTCCGAACCGCGACGGACTAGGCTGCTGAAATGGCCTAAACTGAGTCTCACCTAATCGGGGCTGCGGAAACTGAGGGGAACGACCACTAGACTGACCTCCTCGACCCTGAGGCTGGGCCGCGGTCTGCTGTGATCCAGCTGACGGACACACTCTAGCAAAATGCCCGTACTGACCACAAAGGTTGCAGGAACCCTGCACACCAACACACTGTGTGGACGGATGCTTTCCACCGCAAAAGCCACAAAACTCAGCCCAAGAACCGCTGCTACTCGAGCTGCCTGAACCAGAAGAGCCAGATCCCGACTTCTTCTTGAACTGCTGTCCTCGGGGTCGAAACCTCTGACGGCCAGACTGCTGAGCCACCTGTGGCTGCTGCTGCTGCTGGGGTTGATGGGCTGACTGGGAGGACTGTGAAGACTGCGCTCCCTGAATAGCAGGACGACTAACCTGCACCGCCTGCTTCCTGCGAGCACGACGACTCTGCAAACCCTCCTCAATATCAATAGCAGTGTCAACTACTTCATCATAGCTCTTGGGTTTGCTGGTCAACACCATCTGATACAACTCTTCGTTCAAGCCCTCAAGAAATCGAGTCCGCTTGGCCCTCTCCGGGCCAGAAACATGGGGAACATACGCCAATAGAGAAGAAAACTTCCTAGCATACTCCCGAACAGTCATCGAACCCTGCTCCAGATGGTCGAACTCCCTCTCCCGGGCGTTCACATAAGACTCGGGCACATACTCCTGCCCGAAGGTCTCGCAAAAACTGTCCCAAGAGATCCCAACACCGGTCTCTAACAAGGTACTCGAAGCGCCTCGCCATCAGCGCTCCGCTGCCTTCCTGAGCAAGAGGGTCGCTAAACTTAGCCGAAGATCATCATCATACAGCACCCGATCGAAAAGACCAATGATATTCCGGAGCCACGAGTCTGCATCCTCACTGGAATCGTCACCATTAAAGACTGGAGGGTTCATCCGCTGAAACCGGGCTATAACAACATCCATCCGCTCCACCGGGGGAGGCAAGTCACCAACTTCCTCCTCCTCCTCATGTCTACTACGAGAACGTCTAGGAGCTCTACGCCGATCCTCATTCTGTCCTGCTTATTCCTCAAACTGCTCCTTACCTCTACCACGACGTCTAGGCGGCATCTACGAAAGCACTCAACAAGATCAAGCAAAACAGAACAGATACAGCATAGATAGCACAACAAGATGCAGCACATAATCACATAGTCAAGCACATGCAACACACAACACTGTGCCTAGACTCAAGTGTGATCAAAGAAATCGAGCTTATCCCAGCTTAAGCTCTGATACCAAAAATGTCAGGCCTCATGATCTAATCAGAGATAAAACATACAAACACATGCGGAAGCTACTAAAAAGGGGGTAAAATTTTTGCTTTTGGCCTGACGATTTAAAACAATATAATTTAAAATAGTGCGATACTCAAAATAGATATCCCAGTTCATAAAAACCATTAAACAACATAAACAATATAGCATACGAAAATAAGTATCAGACTCCAACCACTGGATACAATGACAAAGCGCAGGGCATCCCCCTGGATAAGAATACTGATACATATAAATATGCTATACGCCACTGGGATACTCTAACCACCTCCTGGGGCACCACCAGCTGGACTAAAACCACGACCAGCTGTAAAACCTGGGTTTCCTGAAAACAACACAACAAGGAAAACAACCAAGCCCCAGAGGGACATGGGGTCAAATCCCAGTACGGAGAGCAACTATAAACAGCAGTAAACAACATGAATAAAATGAAGATGCTATGCATGAGAAAGGAAACAACAGCTCAACGGGATCTGCAACAGAAATATGTGGCCACGGTGAGTGTAGGACATGTGGGAGCTACCCACTCACCCCTACTCGCCCACCCTTACCAGATGCAACAACAACCCAACCTGTGAACTGTGGTAGCTAGCCACTCGACGCATAGGGGAAATGAGAGTGCGGAATCACCGCTCGCCCTCGCATCCTGGTAATTAAACAGAACAACAACAACAAAGCAATGGCTGCAAAATCTGAACGGAGATGCAAATGCGTGTATGCAACATGCTGGAATAACAAGCATATAAACATATGCGAAACAATAATAGCATCAGCAATTATACACCACATAACCAACATCCATCTCATAAAACAGCAGCCAGCAATAGCCATCCCACAAATTATCCAAGCCATAACATCACTGTATTACAAGCTCCAATCCGTACCTTAATTCCTAGCTCAAT
>KQ990357.1:98142-118782 GCA_001598015.1 Dorcoceras hygrometricum
TTTCGGAGTCACAATGGTTGTGGGCCCACGGCTAGCTGTATCCCTGAACCATTGAGGGTCACACAAGTACTGGATTCACGATTCCCGCACGGAAACTGAGCTCAATGTGTTGAGCATAGGAGGAGGAATTTAGGTATTGCGACTTCCTAAAAGTCGACAGGGGTCAAATTGCAATTTCCCTAAAGTTTGGGCTAGTATTGCGATTTCCCATAGTTGAGGGGCTAAACTGCAATTTTGGACTAGATGGTCTGAAAAATTGTTTTCGCATCATAATACTCAGTTTTGGAAACTGTGTAGATCGGTCCGATCAGATTGTCGATCAGAGTTATGATGAAGTCACGATGATAGGGATGAACCGAATGTTCATACGTTGGACTGGGCCCGCCCCAGGTCCAATGGGCCGGTTCAAGCCCATCACACCTATACTTAATCTTGAGCCTAGGGTTGTATGACACAACTCAATTCACAAAACCCTAGTCTACCTAGCCGCCTCCCTCCTCTCCCACACGCCCCAATCGGCCGCCGCCTTGCGCCGCCCCGTGCCGCCGCCGTTTACGTGATCGGACTTGTTTCGATCACCGCGACGAGGAGCTTCCGTCCGTGCCAAATTCATTAGGCCTTCTAGTGCAGGCTGACGAAGGAGTCTTGTTTGCGGTCGTGGACCTGATTAGACGATCTACCGCCGCCTACATTTAAAGAGCCAGTTTCCCTGTGATTCTGGTTGGAGCCAGGCGCCTAGACGCCAGCAAGGTAACAATCGATAAACCCCCTATGAATGGTTTATTGATTTGTATTGATGTATTGAACGTATTCCGGGGCAAAAATTTTAACTTCCGCTGCACCCCCGGGAAACCGGATCCGGATCCGCCATTGTCGCCAACACGTCGCACCGCTTACGTCATCAAATCTGCCACCAGCTGGTCGCCTAAAACCATCGGCTGATTTCTCTCGCGTGAAATCCTTCCAAAAGCTGGTACCAGCAGCAACATATAAAATGCAGCGTTGCAACTAATTAAAACGGCGTCGCATAGCCACGTCATCAAATCTAGTCGCTAACTCTCGCACAATACCAGCCGCAAGCTACAGGAGCGTTGACCCGCGTTGACATCTGCTCTCAGCTGGACAACTAGTCGACACACACACGCGAACAAATCCTCGCAGCTGGTACCAGTCGCAACATCTAAACGACGTCGCGCCAACTTATCGAAACGCTGTCGGTTTGCCCTCAATACACGAAATAAAGCAGCAGCTGGATACAAGCACGCTACCAGCTTTCACTTATCACAACGCATCCAAACTTCACTAAAATGACGGTGTTTGATCTCCCACGTTACAATTACACGCTACGACTGGTTTTCGCCACCGACCAGCTGCAAGCTCACAAAACCAGCTTTTACCCAAAAATACCAAATTACGAAAACTTCCAGAATTGCTTAAAATACGAAATCTGACCCAAAAATGCCAACCAAACTTACAAACAGAGATCTAACCCACCAGAAATCTCTAAAAACCGATTAATTCCAACCAAATTAATCTTATACAATTCCAGGTCTCACATACAGCGATATTTTATCCAAAACGACAGCGTTTTAACTAACTAGTCGTTGGGCTTTATAAGGAAACCTGTCGGTGCATACACTTGAACATTTCCAATCGCAACACTATGAACGACGAAGGAAGTTTGAGCTGGTTAAGATAAAGAATTTCAGGCCCAAGCTTAAAGTGATTCAAATACGATTGGTTACTCAATATGGAAAAGATCAGTAGAATCGTACAATTGCCTGGAATTTAGGAGACAACGTTAGTACTATTTTGGGTAAATAGTACATATTTACAGAGGTTGTTACACGGTTATTTCACAGATATGAAAATCGACAAATTAGCTATGACAGTGTGCAATTTACCTTGTAGTGGAGCAGAGAATACGGCTACGAATTATCACAATTTCAAAAGGGATTTTGTTCCCTTAACAAGATTAAATGACCGTTGAGCGAATACTATAAATACCAGCAGTTTGAATTGAAGAGATACTTCTTCGCTCTCATTAACTTGCCAAAACTCTGTCAAATTGATTTCTGAGCATTCTTTGTTGAAGCAATCTCAAAGCTCACAAAACTCGAAGAACTCACAAGTGTTGATCTTCATTGAAATACCTTCGAGTCTATCTTCTGGTTACATTTTTGTAATCAAGTTTCATTGTTGAAACCAGAAGATTTTACAGTCTCATATATTGTGTATTCACTGTTGTTATCATTATTGAGTCTGTAACAAACGTTCTCTCAAAATCCGTTTGAACATATTACAAAGGGTTGTATAACAGCAGCTGCGACTGCTTGTGGAGTTAGTAGTGCTAGGAGTTAATACAAGTGAGGCTTGTGTAATCGGGTGTGTGCAGAAGAACTGTAACATCAAAGCTTCTAGTGGATCCTTCCTGAAAAGGAAGAAGGGGAGACGTAGGATATTGATATCCGAACTTCCAGAAACAAATTCTTGACTCTTGCTCTTTACTTTACGCATTTACTTATTCATTGAGTATCTGTTCACAAATCAATTGGCCTTTTTCCGCACATACTTTGTTGGCCGAGAGATTTGATTAAACTGAGATCCTTAAATCTGGTAACTCGGATTTAAGTTAAGCAGTGCTTGTAAAACTATTTTAAAAGGTTTCGAAAATTTGAAAATACCAAGAGTTCATTCAACCCCCCCCCCTTCTGAACTCTTGCAACTGTTTTTCGAACCACATTGATCGTATTTTGGGACTATCAATTGGTATCAGAGCGAGGTCAGGGGTTCGAGTCTCCCAAGAAGCATTTTTTATACTTCTTGGGGGGGGGGGTTGTTGAGTTAAGCGTGCAAGGGTGAGAACAGTACCGGGATGGGTGACCTCCTGGGAAGTTCTCGTACGTCAAGCTGCTGACGTTGCGTCGCTTGATCTGGTTGGCCATGTGGGCTGAAGCAGAGTACCTCGCTACTGGCAGTTGTTGCGCTCAAATCCTCTGGATTCAACATCAATTGAAAGATTATGGCATTGATGCCTTCGAAGCACCTATTCTCTGTGACAAATGCAATCGTGATCACCCAGAATCCTGTGCTGCACTCAAGGACCAAACACATCGACATCAGGCACCATTTTATAAGAGACCACGTGCTAAAGAAGGACGTCCGGTTGGAGTACGTGTCGACTGAGCAGCAAGTTGCTGACATCTTCACCAAACCACTACCAGACGCTAAGTTCTCTTATTTTAGAAATATTTTAGGTCTCCTTGAATTGCCTTGATTGTCTGGGCACTAACATTTGCAGGTTAGCCATCGCTTCACTCATTTGCAAGTCATGTGTTCAGGGGGAACAGTAGACAACCAGCTGAGGGAAGCATGTTGTGTTGGGAATATACCAGTCGCGATAAGTACCAGTCGTAGGAGGAACCAAGATCTGGACTGTTAAGTGTGACATCGTCTGAATATGTTACGTCTGGATACACTCAGATGTTACATATATACAGTCGATACTTATTTGTGACCAGATCTTGCCTACCTTGCGATACATTAAAAACCAGCTGCGAGGTTGTAAAACCAGACGCAGCAGTTGTGATTTAATATTTTTGGAGCGCGTTTTCTGTATGATTAAAATATTTCTTTTGAAAATTTCTTTTGAAAATATTTTTGTACGATTAAAATATTTCTTTTTCAAATATCTTTTGAAAATATTTCTGTAAAATCTTCTTAAATCATTTTCAAAAATAGTACGCGTTGCTAGATGATTGACACGTGTTTTTGTCATCATTCCAAAAGTCACATCTACACCGTTCCCAATTCTTACCCTTTCATATTCCATATATATTACGGTGTACACTGTTCATTGTCTTTTACCTTGCCAACATTGTTATCGTACTATTGCTCTCTTGCCTTCTTCGTGTGTTTTCTTTGCAAAAAACCTTTTTCGCATGTCTTTTCGCTCTCAATCAGAATCAGATATGGCATCCTCCTTGATCAGTAGCAGCCACCACGTCGACTTCGATTCCGTGTTTAGGATGGACGACGCTGCTCTAGTACAGATGTTTGAGTCGCTTATAGCGATGGGGTTAATAGAGTTTTTGGGTTGCCCCGCCGTGTTCTATGAGGCTGCACTGACAGAGTTTTTCACAAATGGTTCAGTTAGAGAAGACGAAATGGTGGTCAGCACCATCAGGGGCACATCTGTTGAGATTTCTGAGAGTATGTTTGCGGCGGCGTTTGAACTACCGACTAAGGGTTTAACGGATTTATCTGACGTTCCTAAGAATCTTGTATTTGATGCATGCAGTCTGTTTTCCGAATCAAAGGAGCAAGAAAGTATTTCTTGTCTGAAAAAGGAGTTGAAGATTCAATATCGCCTACTGCATGATATTCTGGCAAAAACAATTTATGTCAAAGCTGGGTCATTCGATGCCGTGACCCATGATAGATTCATGTTGATGACTGCCATCACCTGTGACGTAAAAGTGAATTGGAGCAATTTGTTGTTCAGTGTCTTTAAGGATATGGTGACACCGGGTACTAGGCAGGCGAAGGGTTTCGCAATTCAGATAAGTGTTTTATTAAAGAATGTTCCAGGATTAGATTTGGGTGAATCGAGAGCATTTCCCATTCCCAGAATTCTGACAGAGAAAACAGTGCACCGATTTGTTGCTATTAATGAGAAGGTTGGTGTAGAAGATGTCATAGATGAACCACGGGTGAGGAAGACTCCTATGAAGAAGGCTGTGTCTCAGAAAAGACAAGCGGTTGGTGTTGAAGCAGCCCCCGTGGTGAAAACAAAGCGAACCACTAAGGGTAAACCCGTGATAATTGCACAAGAAGCGGTGCCTCTGCAAATCGTTGAAGCTACTGCAGATGCACCAGTTGAACAACCCCCTGTGCCCAAAAGAAAATCACAGAAGAGGAAGCGGAGGTTGGTTCTTAGTGCTGTTGATGAAACTGTTGATACACCTACTGATCAACCAGACGCAGCGGTTGAAACCACTGTTGATGAACAACCAGCTACCGAGGTTGAATCTACTGTTGAAAAGCAACCAGTTGTTACGGTTGCTCCTGCGACTGGTGTGCAAGACCCAGTCGATGAGAATGTTGAAAGAGTTGATGAACCAGTTCCTGAGTCTGTGGAACAACCAGCCGTACACCAGTTGTTGAGGTTGCGACTGATGATCCAGATGCAATAATTGAACAAGTTCTGGATCAACTGGATTCAGTTGCAGCAAATCAAGATAGTGGTGATCAACCAACTGCAACAATTGATGAAACAATACCTTGGTATGATCTACCGTTTGAGTTTGCTACTCGTGACTCTGAGAGATTATTTGAGACTGGAAGCGATACCGCGGACGATATGGATTTAGATGAGGGAAATCAAGAGTTGCCAGTGGGTAGTGGAACAGATGCTGTGGTTGGAACAAATGTTGGGAACCAACAGGAACAGTCTCTTGATGCGAACATCAGCAGGACAGATGCTGAAGATTATTTGGTTGAGGAGTTAGATGAGGAGCTGGTGCCAGAGACTGAGAAACCATCGGCAGACGAGGCAATGTCTTTAGAATACATCCTCATGACAATCCCAGTATAAGTTTCTCTCCCGTCCGCAAGTGTGGAGATTACCAGGATAAACTTGGGGAAGGAGATCCACATTCCTGGCGTCACTGAAAGGACTTGGTACTTGGCAGGACTTCCACAGATTCCAGTCGATGACAAGGGAAAAGAGCCTCTTCTACAGAAAGACCCAGTTAAGGGCAACCCAGTCCAGGAACAAATTTTGTTGATAGTTGCGGACGTTGAATGTCTTGTCCAGTTACGGGAAAAGGTTATTGGTGAAGTTGAGGAATTTTTTCATTCTTCCAGTCGCCTGAAATGGGCCAAGTTACAGCAAGAAGATTTTTCTATGAAAATAGAGCAAGTCCTCACATGGGCTGAAACAGATTCTCCTATCATTGCTCTTCAACGGAAAGTGTATGTACTGCTCAAATACAGGGAGATGTTGCTGAGAAAATTTATTGAGGCAAGGACTATGAACTTTGTTCCAGGCGAGGGTGAATCTACATCTGATCTTAAAATTCTGGATCGATTATCAGACATTCATTTGTTTGTGTTGGAAGAAATAAAATACAAATCGCAAGAACATGGTCTTCGTTGGGACAGGACATGTTGTTCAAAAATTTTTGAAGGGAGAATTCGTGATCGTGGCGCCGTTATTGCCCGATCAAACACGAACACTAAATCGTCCTGCTGGATTAGAACGATGTTACTAGTTGCTGGCACTTGGGTTATTGAACCCTGTGCTGACTATTGGAAACCAATTCCAAGAGCAGAGTTATCCAGTATGGTCATTATCCCTTCCCGGCTATCATACGTGGACACTCTCTGTGAGGATTCAGATTTAGATTAGTGGTTAATTTTTGGGTTTAGCCACGTGAATTTTGAAGTTAGAGTTGTCGAATTCCTCCAAATATTGTATCAACCGTGCAGTAGCCAGCGACTGGTAGGATTTGGAATTTGATGGTTACTGTAGCTTGCGACTGGTGGAAATGGAAAAATCAGTCGTTGCGTTTGTGTTGCGTCTGGCAGTCGTTGCGCTCGTGAGAGAATGACCAGTCGATGAATTGAAGAACCAGTCGCGGGAGGAAATTGTGTTGTGACTGGGTGACCAGCTGTGGAATTGAGGAACCAGTCGAGGAAGCAACGCGACGTCGTCTGGTTTAGTTGAAACGCTGCGTTTCGAGGATTTGCGTCTGGTACCAGTTGTGAGGAGTCTACCAGCTTTTGGATAGCTTGCGACTGGATAGCTTGCGACTGGATAGTTGCGACTGGATTGTTGCGTCTGGATAGGTGAGCAGCAGTCGAGAGATTTGAGATGTATATATATAGAGTTGTTGATCGACACTTAGAATTATTTTGAGCCAGTCATTCCTTATCTCTTCTTTCTCAAACCCTCGTAGAGCTACTGTTCACCGAGACATTTCGTCCCTAGATTTCCGTCGTTCTCCGTCGAAGATTTGAGTGTTTTCGGTGGCGCTGGGTTCCTTGTGAACTTCTCTTTCGATTGCTACCCATTTGAAGATGCAGAACGACCTTGGAGAAGATCGAGAAAGCTGCTGGTTTCTGGTCGTGAGTACTGCCCTGCCCTATTCGAATTTGTGAGGTAGAATTTGTGGATTCGAGGTACGATTGAGCAGCCCTTAGCAGCTTTGAGCGTGAACATGTCTATATTTCAATGTTGTGAAATCCGTGACCTTGCTGCTATGTGTTTACGTGGAACAGTTTGATGAATTTCTTGGGTTATACATTCTGTTTGCACGTATTATGAATTGTATGCATTAGGCATTGATATTGAATGGCATTCATGCATACATCTTGAGCCTGAATTGACAGATTGATTTGATTTACCTGATTGGGTGCCACGTTGTGATTGGTCGACTGTTGAGTCGTGCCCCTGCCCTATTCGAATTTGTGAGGTAGAATTTGTGGATTCGAGGTACGATTGAGCAGCCCTTAGCAGCTTTGAGCGTGAACATGTCTATATTTCAATGTTGTGAAATCCGTGACCTTGCTGCTATGTGTTTACGTGGAACAGTTTGATGAATTTCTTGGGTTATACATTCTGTTTGCACGTATTATGAATTGTATGCATTAGGCATTGATATTGAATGGCATTCATGCATACATCTTGAGCCTGAATTGACAGATTGATTTGATTTACCTGATTGGGTGCCACGTTGTGATTGGTCGACTGTTGAGTCGTGCCCGAAAAGTCCAACGCTATCGTCGGAGTGGTGACTACCGGATTCGAGTGTCTACCACCGAGCTGTGATGGGCTGACGGGCCCCGATGATCACGGACCGATGATTTCCACCGGCTGATTGGCTGTGCGTGGTATAGAGGCTTGATTTGAGTTGCCAGTTGATAGAATGGTCTAGATATCCTATTTCTTGATAGCCCTCATGCATTCATAGCATTGATTATAGCATGTTGCATGTCTAGCTGTTTTGATAGCTCTTCGTACTGAGGCTTGACCTCGTACTTGTTTTCCTGCTTTTGTTGTTTGGGTCTGCGTTGCCCATTTGCAGGAGTTTCAGGTAACCTAGCTGGGCAGAGTGGAAGTTCAGCTGGTCGATCCCCGCGTCCCTGAGTCCCAGTTTATTTATGATATGTATTGAACCGGGGGATGCCCCGTGTTATCTTGTATTGGGGATCTGTATTTTGAATTGATTTGATGTGGTTACTTGTTGTATGAGTTTAAGTTAACTCATATTTTGAGTATTGAATATTTTGAATGTATGATTTGAAGTTCAGGCCCATTGTATTTCGAAAAATTTTTAAGCCCTGATTTTAAGCTTCCATGTTTATGCGCTTATTATGTGTTAATTATTAGTAATTAGCACGGGGCCTGACATTTTTGGTATCAGAGCTTAAACTGGGATAAGCTCGATTTCTTTTGATCACACTCGAGTCTAGGCACAGAGTTTTGATTTGATTTTGATTGCCTCTGTGACTTATGTGATCTATTATCTGTCTTGTTATTCTATCTGCTGTGAGATCTTACCTCTAGGCTTGATTAGATGCCTCCGAGACGAGATGGAGGTAGGAGGACTAGACGTTTCGTAGAGGAGTCTAGAGCAGGTAGTGATGACGACGCTCAGGTTGAGGACGTCACTAGGCAGATAGGTGGAATGGAGTTGGTCTTAGCCCGATTTCAGCGAACGAACCCACCGACGTTGGCCGGTACTGAGGGTGGTGCTAGGGCTGAGGCGTGGCTTGTTCAGATGGAGGAGCTATTTGATACCCTGGAGTATGCTCCGGAAAAGAGACTGAAGTTGGCAGTGCTGCAGCTACGAGATGATGCACAGCGCTGGTGGAGGAGTACATCTAGGATGCTTTGAGATAGTGGGACGATGCTCACTTGGGATGTTTTCTGTGAGGCTTTTCGACGCGAATACACTCCAGAGTCCTATTTCGCCAGTCGAGAGCGTGAGTTTGATAATTTGAAGCAGGGTGATATGCGTGTGGCCGAGTATGCGAGGCGGTTTTCTGCGCTTCTAGTGTACATGCCAGCTGTGGCGAACCAAGAGCGAACGAGGAACAAGTTCTTGAAGGGCTTGAGACCTGACCTTTATCGGATGGTGTTGTCTGGGTCCCCGGCGACTTTCATGGAAGCTGTGAACAATGCGGTGGATATCGAGGAGAGTTTGATGGATCCTAAAGGCTCCGATACATCAGACGTCTGGACGTGCTTCTCATCCGGCTCAGGCGGTGTCGCAGTCGTACCAGTCTCCACAGGGGTCACAGCAGTCGAGTCGCCAGCAGTTCAGACCGCGAGGGAAGCAATTCAATAAGAAGGGCCATTCGAGTTCCTCTGGTTCCGTGAGCTCGGGTTATAGCAGTGGTTCAGGTGGTGGTTCTGGCGGCGGATTTTGTAGTCAGTGCGGAGGGAGACACGAGACTTCGGAGTGTCGTGGAGTTAGAGGACTCTGCCATCTTTGTGGTTAGCCGGGACATTTTGCGAGAGCGTGTCCTTCGATAGGAGGGCGATCTACTGGTCAGTCGCAGCAGGGTTCCGCTAGCGGTTCTTCTCAACGACAGCAACCTTTTGCGCAGTCCCAGCGATCTGGTTTTCAGCCTCGTGAGCCGTCGCGTTTTGGAGGACCTTCCCGACCCCCGTTTATCCTTAACTATACTTGTGTGGAGTTCAGTCCAAGGCGGAGGAGTTTTTTGGAGACGGGTGTATAAAGGTTGACATATTTGGCGCAAATTAGGGAAAAATTCAGCTATGTAATTAAGACATCCTAAAAATCTTTGAAGTTGACTTTTATCTTTAATCTGATCAGGGAATTTTTCATTAGAGGTACATGCTCTATTTATGATTATCCTGCGAGAGTTTTGTTTGACACTGGTGCATCACACTCCTTCATTTCTGAAATGTTTGTGTTTGAGCGTGGGTTGAGTTCTTCCCCACTGTGTGATGTTGTTTCCGTGTCTACTCCTGCTGGTGTGAACTTGTGGTCCCGAGAGGTAGTATTTGATTGCCTGATTAGGTTTGAGGAGCATGTTTTGGTGACCAATTTGATTGTGTTGGGGATTAGAGATTTCGACTGTATTTTTGAATGGATGTGTTATCTAGCTATAAGGCTACTGTTGATTGCTTCCATGGTGTGGTGAGATTTCGCCCTGATACGGGTGAGAGGTGGGATTTCTACGGCACGGATTCGAGGTCTAAGATTTCCCTAGTGTCCGCTATGGAGTTGTTTAGCCTGCTATCGCTAGGTAATGCAGGATTCATGATCTATGCACTTGATAGTTCCCAGGAGCAGCGATTAGAGTTGCGTGACATCCCCGTCGTTCGAGAGTTTCCCGACGTGTTTCCAGATGAGATTCCTGGATTCCCTTCTTGACGTGAGATCGACTTCAGTATTGAGTTGGTGTCTGGTACCGCCCCGATTTCTAGAGCTCCTTACCGGTTGGCGCCCGCAGAGTTGAAAGAGCTGAAGGAACAGTTGAGCGATCTTTTAGAGAAAGGCTTCATCAGACCGAGCATGTCGCCTTGGGGAGCTCTGATTCTATTTGTGAAAAAGAAAGATGGCACTATGAGGATGTGCGTGGACTTCAGACAGTTGAATAAGGCCACGGTGAAGAACAAGTATCCTCTGCCGAGGATTGATGACTTGTTCGATCAGTTGCAGGGATCGGTTGTTTACTTGAAGATTGACTTGCGCTCTGGTTATCACCAGTTGCGAATTAGAGACGCTGATGTGGCAAAGACAGCCTTTCGGACTCGATATGGGCATTTTGAGTTTCTTGTCATGCCGTTTGGATTGACGAATGCCCCCACTGTCTTTATGGATTTGATGAATCGCGTCTTCAGCAAGTTTATCGATCGGTTCGTTATCGTCTTCATAGATGACATCTTGGTGTACTCGAGGAGCAAGAGAGAGCACAAGGAGCACCTGAGACTAGTATTGCAGAGATTGAGAGACTCGCAGCTCTATGCCAAGTTCAGCAAGTGCGAGTTTTGGCTCGACAGGATTATCTTTTTGGGTCACGTGATTTCAGCACAAGGGATTTCTGTAGATCCGAGCAAGGTCGAAGCAGTGCTTAGCTGGGAGAGACCTCGAAACGTTTCAGAGATCCGTAGTTTCTTGGGGTTGGCCGGCTACTATAGACGTTTCATTGAGAAGTTTTCTTCGATAGCCAGGCCTATGACGCAGTTGACTCAGAAAGATAAGAGATTTGTGTGGACTGATGAGTGCGAGTACAGTTTTCAGACGCTGAAGGAGAAGTTGACTACTGCTCCTGTTTTGGCCCTACCGTCTGGCTCCGGAGGATTTGTTGTGTGCTCCGATGCTTCTCTGAGTGGATTAGGGTGTGTTCTGATGCAGAACGGGTACGTGATTGCGTATGCATCTCGACAGCTGAAGCCTCACGAGACGAGGTACCCGGTTCATGATTTTTCGAGGACGAAATCCCTTAAGGTGGGGAGAATGTGAGGATTCAGATTTAGATTAGTGGTTAATTTTATTGTTTGGGTTTAGCCACGTGAATTTTGAAGTTAGAGTTGTCGAATTCCTCCAAATATTGTATCAACCGTGCAGTAGCCAGCGACTGGTAGGATTTGGAATTTGATGGTTACTGTAGCTTGCGACTGGTGGAAATGGAAAAATCAGTCGTTGCGTTTGTGTTGCGTCTGGAAGCCGTTGCGCTCGTGAGAGAATGGCCAGTCGATGAATTGAAGAACCAGTCACGGGAGTAAATTGTGTTGCGACTGGGTGACCAGCTGTGGAATTGAGGAACCAGTCGAGGAAGCAACGCGACGTCGTCTGGTTTAGTTGAAACGCTGCATTTTGAGGATTTGCGTCTGGTACCAGTTGTGAGGAGTCTACCAGCTTTTGGATAGCTTGCGACTGGATAGTTGCGACTGGATTGTTGCGTCTGGATTGGTGAGCAGCAGTCGAGAGATTTGAGATGTATATATATAGAGGTGTTGATCGACACTTTGAATTATTTTGAGCCAGCCATTCCTTATCTCTTCTTTCTCAAACCCTCGTAGAGCTACTGTTCACCGAGACATTTCGTCCTAGATTTCCGTCGTTCTCCGTCGAAGATTTGAGTGTTTTCGGTGGCGCTGGGTTCCCTGTGAATTTCTCTTTCGATTGCTACCCATTTGAAGCTGCAGAACGACCTTGGAGAAGATCGAGAAAGCTGCTGGTTTCTGGTCGTGAGTACTGCCCTGCCCTGTTCGAATTTGTGAGGTAGAATTTGTGGATTCGAGGTACGATTGAGCAGCCCTTAGCAGCTTTGAGCGTGAACATGTCTATATTTCAATGTTGTGAAATCTGTGACCTTGCTGCTATGTGTTTACGTGGAACAGTTTGATGAATTGCTTGGGTTATACATTCTGTTTGCACGTATTATGAATTGTATGCATTAGGCATTGATATTGAATGGCATTCATGCATACATCTTGAGTTTGAATTGACAGATTGATTTGATTTACCTGATTGGGTGCCACGTTGTGACTGGCCGACTGTTGAGTCGTGCCCGAAAAGTCCAACGCTATCGTCGGAGTGGTGACTACCGGATTCGAGTGTCTACCACCGAGCTGTGATGGGCTGACGGGCCCCGATGATCACGGACCGATGATTTCCACCGGCTGATTGGCTGTGCGTGGTATATAGGCTTGATTTGAGTTGCCAGTTGATAGACTGGTCTAGCTATCCTATTTCTTGGAAACTCCTGCCCGTGCATTAATTTTTGCAGAGGATTGTCAGTTGTTGAACCAGTTGCTTCTTTTGCTCCTTGCCAGCCGACTATTTTTGCCTTGCTGGTTTCTCAATTCTGTACAGTTTTTATTGAATACAGCTTTTTTAGCAGTTTATTGTGTACGGTTGATTTCAGTTCTCTTTGATCAGTTGTTATTGCAGAAAGAGGAATAGATATCAGTGTTGATTCAGGTGTACAGCGCTCCTCAGTGTTGCTTATAGAGTTTCTTGAGCAGGATGTACAGATAGCGGATTCTCCAGTTTTTGAGTCTCAGAATGTACAGATTGACCAGAATTCAGCTATAGTTGCTCCGTTTGTACAGTTTTTAGATGAGCATCTTTCTTCCGCATCTACTTCAGATACTTCTTCTATGCGTTTTGATGGAACAGACGTTGCTACTACTGCTTTATCTCTACCAGCTACTGCTTCTACTGCTCCATATTTCACTAAGGCATTAAACCAACTGCGAGCCTCTATTGAACATATCCGAGAAAAAGATGATGATGCTAAGTCCAAAGATTACCTTCTAATGCATCTCCGTGACATTGAGAAGAACTTTACTGCACGATTTGATTCACAAGACAGAGTGCTCGGGGAGTTGCGCACAGACTCAAATGATCAAAGAACTCTCCTGTCGTTGGAAACCAAATCATCTCAAAGGTAGTTAAGTACTCAGATTGCCGCTGCTGCTTTTGATACAGTCGATACACGGACGGTGGTGAAAGAACTGGATGCTAAAATTAATTCATTGGATGGGCAGGTTGCTGCTACCAGATGTGAACAGTTAGAATTCCAATCAAAAATAGCAGCAGATCTTCTTAGCCTTTCCACCCAGCTTGGCGATATCGTCGACTACTTACGTGGCGGTGATGCCAAAAAGGGGGAAGGAAGCAGCAGCCGCCGCCCTCTACCTACTCCTGCTCATCAAAGTGAAACTGCTCATCAAAGTGAAGGCAGTGGTGATGTTGTTAGAACTACAGAGATCTCACAGAGAGATATTGACAATGCTCAAAGATATTTTCTGGAGAGGATGATGCGTGCTGATAGAGAAAGAGAAATGGAGAGTAGAAGTAAGAGCAGAGGGAGTGGATCCTATAAAAGAAGAAGATATTAGAACAGTTGAGGATTGGTTAGAATAGGAGTATGGCTGTGGCTAACTGTTGTACAAATTTTTTTTGTAATTCATTTGTCAGTTAATGAAATTTCTGTTCTCAGCAGTTCGTGTGTAATTTATCTTTGCATATTCATTTATCTCGGCTGCTAGGTTTTGTCATCACCAGAAAGGGGGGAATTGTTAGGATAAAATTTATAGTTTGGTGATAACAGAAAGACAAGATTAATCAGGTCGTAAAACGTTGATATTACAGAGTTACGGTTATTGGATTTTATACAGTCATTTGGGTATCCAGACGCAAGGTACAATGGATCTTTTATCCATACGCAGGATACAGTGTTTTGTACAAACCAGACGATAGCTACAGTAATCCAGACGAGAGCTACAGTGAGTAAGTCTTTGGTATTGAATCAGTCGCAAGTTACAGTGAAATATATAATCAGTTTATGGATATATCAGACGCAAGTATTTTAATGTTACGTGTGCAAAACGACAGCGAATTGGAATCAGTCGATGGTCTTTGGAACCAGTCGAGAGCTACAGTGGTTTGTATATCCAGATGAGAGCTACAGCGATATTTAACCAGTCGAGGATGTATAGCAAACGATGTCGTTTGGATAAGTTAAAACGACAGCGTTTGAACTAACCAGTCGTTGGGCTTTATAAGGAAACCAGTCGATGCATACACTTGAACATTTCCAATCGCAACACTATGAACGACGAAGGAAGTTGGAGCTGGTTAAGATAAAGAATTTCAGGCGCAAGCTTAAAGTGATTCAAATACGATTGATTACTCAATATGGAAAAGATCAGTAGAATCGTACAATTGCCTGGAATTTAGGAGACAACGTTAGTACTATTTTGGGTACATAGTACATATTTACAGAGGTTGTTACACGGTTATTGCACAGATATGGAAATCGATAAATTAGCTCTGACAGTGTGCAATTTACCTTGTAGTGGATCAGAGAATACGGCTACGAATTATCAGAATTTCAAAAGGGATTTTGTTCCCTTAACAAGATTAAATGACCGTTGAGCGAAGACTATAAATACCAACAGTTTGAATTGAAGAGATACTTCTTCGCTCTCATTAACTTGCCAAAACTCTGTCAAATTGATTTCTGAGCATTCTTTGTTGAATCAATCTCAAAGCTCACAAAACTCGAAGAACTCACAAGTGTTGATCTTCATCGAAATACCTTCGAGTCTATCTTCTGGTTACATTTTTGTAATCAAGTTTCATTGTTGAAACCAGAATATTTTACAGTCTCATATATTGTGTATTCACTGTTGTTATCATTATTGAGTCTGTAACAAACATTCTCTCAAAATCCGTTTGAACATATTACAAAGGGTTGTATAACAGCAGCTGCGACTGCTTGTGGAGTTAGTAGTGCTAGGAGTTCATACAAGTGAGGCTTGTGTGATCGGGTGTGTGCAGAAGAACTGTAACATCAAAGCTTCTAGTGGATCCTTCCTGAAAAGAAAGAAGGGGAGACATAGGATATTGATATCCGAACTTCCAGAAACAAATTCTTGACTCTTGCTCTTTACTTTACGCATTTACTTATTCATTGAGTTATCTGTTCACAAATCAATTGGCCTTTTTCCGCACATACTTTGTTGGCCGAGAGATTTGATTAAACTGAGATCCTTAAATCTGGTAACTCGGATTTAAGTTAAGCAGTGCTTGTAAATCTATTTAAAAGGTTTCCAAAATTTGAAAATACCAAGAGTTCATTCAACCCCCCCCCCCACCCTTCTGAACTCTTGCAACTATTTTTCGAACCACATTGATCGTATTTTGGGACTATAATTATATGCTCTATTTATAAATAAACAGCTTTCGAGGAATAGACAGTGTAGACTCTGTTTTATAAATGAACAGCTTTTGAGAAACAGATTTAAAGTAAGCATGTTCAGATTTCAGCGAGGGAAATGGGGAAAAATATAGATTTAAAAAAAACAGATTTCATTTGAGTAACTCGTGTATTTTAATTAATCGTCCATAAGATGACATTAGAATAATTGTGGGAAGAGAGACTCACAGCATCGGAGTCTTAGAGTACACCAAAATATCATCGATAAACAAAATCACAAATTGATCGATGAACTCTCGAAAGACTCGATTCATCAAGTCCATGAAAACTGCAGGGGCATTCGTCAAACCAAAAGGCATAACTAGGAACTCACAATGCCCGTACCTCGTACGAAAATCAGTTTTCGCAACATCTTGCTCTAGAATGCACAACTGATGGTACCCTGAACACAGATCGATCTTAAAAAACACAGCCGAACCTTGAAGCTGATCAAACAAGTCATCGATCCTCGGCAAAGGGTACTTATTCTTTACTGTCGCCTTATTCAACTGTCTAAAGTCGATACACATCCTCATCAACCCATCCTTCTTCTTTACAAACAAGATAGGCGCTCCCCACGGAGACATACTCGGCCTAATGAATCCCTTCTCCAGCAAGTCGCTTAGCTGAACCTTAAGCTCTCTCAACTCAGCAGGAGCTAAACTATACGGAGCTCGAGAGATAGGAGTTGTACCAGGTACCAACTCAATGCTGAAGTCTATCTCCCTCTTCGGAGGAAAACCAGGAATCTCCTCCGGAAACACATCCGGGAAATGGCGAACAACGGGGACACACTAAGCTCTACGCGCAAAGAAGAAGACGCATCCAAAGCATAGATCATAAATCCAGCATTCTCTAACGACAACAGGCTGAACATCTCCATCACAGAGACTAAAGGAATCTTCGACTGGGAATCAAGGCCATAGAAATTCCATTTCTCGCCAGACTGGGGCCTAAAACGCACAACGCCATGGAACCAATCCATAGTGGCCCGATAACTAGACAACACGTCCATTTCCACTAATCAATCGAAATCCCACATCACTAGTCTAATCAGGTTGGCGAACAACACATTCTCACTAAACCTAAGAATACCATTCAACAAAATCTCTTGGGAGTACAGGCTCGCGCCGATAGGAGTCGCAACAGACACAACATCACATAAAACAGTGGTATGCAAACCATGCTCAACCACAAATGCATCATCAACAAACGAATGTGATGCTCCTGTATCAAACAACACACATGCAGGAAAATCAAAGACAAAACAAGTACCTGCGATCACTCCTCCTCCTGGCGTGCCATCCGCTTGCTCTCTCGTCATGGCATTCACCTGGGCAAACTGAGGTCCTGAAAACTGAGGCTGAGAGGACTGTCCAAACCGCGAAGGACCAAGCTGCTGAAACGGCCTAAACTGAGGCTCTCCCAACCTCTGCTGCTGAACGGGAAAAGAACGACCTCTAGACGATATACCTCGACCCTGCGGTGGGGCGGCGGTATGCTGAATCAAGCCAAAGGACACACTCTCGCAAAGTGTCCGTACTGTCCACAGACGTTACACGAACCCTGCACACCTACACACTGCGTTGTAGGATGCTTTCCTCCACACTGGCCACAAAACTCGTCCTTGGAACTACTACCGCTGCTAGAACTACCCGAGCCAGAAGAACTAGAACCTGACTTCTTCTTTAACTGACGACCACGAGGCCTAAACCTCTGGTGTCCAAAATGTTGGGCTACTTGCTGCTGGGGTGGCTGGGATGACTGCACAGACTAGGTAGGTTGCATCCCCGGAACCATGGGACGGTTATCTTGCAACACTTGAGGCCTAACACGAGACCTACAGTTCTACAATCCCTCCTCAATATCCATAGCCTTGTCCACCGCATCCGCATAACTCGTCGGTGAACCCGCCAACACCAAAAAATACAAATCTTCATTGAGCCCCACCAAGAACTTATTCCTCTTCGCCCTCTCTCGGCCAGACACATGCGGAACATACGCAAGAAGTTGCTGCTGGGGTGGCTGGGATGACTGCACAGACTAGGTAGGTTGCATCCCCGGAACCATGGGACGGTTATCTTGCAACACTTGAGGCCTAACACGAGACCTACAGTTCTACAATCCCTCCTCAATATCCATAGCCTTGTCCACCGCATCCGCATAACTCGTCGGTGAACCCGCCAACACCAAAAAATACAAATCTTCATTGAGCCCCACCAAGAACTTATTCCTCTTCGCCCTCTCTCGGCCAGACACATGCGGAACATACGCAAGAAGAGAAGAAAACCTCCGGGCATACTCTCCCACTGACATAGTTCCTTGAACCAGGTTATCAAACTCACGCTCCCTGGCGTTCACAAAGGATTCCAGAACGTACTCCTGACGGAAGGCAGTACAAAAGCTGTTCCACGTAATCCCTACACCTGTCTCCTCAAGAGTCCTCGAAGCGCCTCTCCACCAACGCTCGGCACCTCTCCTCAACTGAAACGCAGCCAGACTCAACCTACACTCATCATCATACTTGACACGGTCAAACAACCCGGTAATGTGCTGCAACCAGGAGTCCGTATCGGAACTAGGCTCATAACCGTTACGTCTGAGGGTTCATCCGCTGAAACCTCGCCATCACAAGTTCCATGTCATCCACACAGGCTGCCAGCTCATCTACCTCAACCTCAACCTGTCTATCACGACCACGACGAGGAATACTATGCTGCACTTCCTCGTTCTGACCCTCGGAATCTTCCTGAAACTGTCCTATACCTCTACCCCTACGTCTAGGCGGCATCTACGAAGGCACTAAGAGGGTAAGATCACACAGCAACAAATATATCACATAGCAAATAAGACACATAGTCAAGCACATGAAACAAGAAACACTGTGCCTAGACTCAAGTGTGATCAAGAGAAATTGAGCTTATCCCAGCTTAAGCTCTGATACCAAAAAATGTCAGGCCTCGTGCATATACACAGAGTTTAACCACGCAAACAATAGAGGAAGCATTTAAAATAGTGGCTAAATTTTCGCTTTTGGCCTGACTGATAAAAACATAATTTAAAATACTGCAATACTCAAAATATCACAGTTTACAAAATACACAAGGCTAAAAGCCACAGTACAACAGTATAGCATGCATCAAACACCAATCAGCAACACTTCAACTGAATACAATAAAGCACAGGGCATCCCCCGGCTAACAGTATTGATACATATATGTTATACGTTAACTGGGACACTCTAACCATCTCCTGGGGCACCTTCAGCTGGGTCAACTCCACGACCAGCTGAGTAACCTGGGAAACCTGAACAATAGACACAGGCAAACAAACACCAACCCCATAGGGACACGGGGTCAAACCCCAGTACGGAGAGCAACATAAAACTGCTAACGGAAAGCAACAGATAATATGCAAATCTATGCATGAGAACAAGGCTAAAATAGAAAGCATGGAGCCAAAGGATCTCAACAGCTGCTCAACAAACGAATCTGATCAACTGAACAAAAGTGGCCACGGGGTGTGTGAGTATATGGGAGCTACCAACTCGTCTCCACACACGGCACCAGATGCAAAACATAGCTCAACCTGCTGTTGCCCAATTCATGAGATGTGGGAGCTACCCACTCCGCTCATAGTGGCTAACAGATCCCAACAGGGAGATGAGGTATACGGGAGTTACCCGCTCGTCCTCAAAACAAGCATCCTGGTACGCACAGATCAAGATAACAAGGCACGGCTTAAACAGCTCAAATCTCAATATGACAAATGCGTGTATGCAACCGATGAAATGTCCAACACAGAACATATACAACGATACAAGGAATACACAGCAGCACGCATAATCACCCATGCTCAATCCCAAAGCTGTAAAACAAGCTCGCATCCATACGTCAAGTCTTCTGAGCTACAATTACCACAAAGCAGTCCCGAGCAACACAGATCTCACACCTGCTAAGCCAAACACAGATACTAGCTCAGGGACAGTAGCACAGAAACTACGAATTGGGAGCTACGATGTCAGGCCTCGTGCTCTAATCAGAAATAAAACATACAAACACATGCGGAAGCTACTAAAAAGCGGGTAAAATTTTCGCTTTTGGCCTGACGGTTTAAAACAATATAATTTAAAATAACACGATACTCAAAATAGAATCCCAGTTTACGAAAATCACAACAACAATAATAGTATAGCATAAAACAAGTATCAGACTCCAACAATCAAATACACCAACGAAGCACAGGGCATCTCCCCGGCTAACTGGACCGATACATATAAATATGCTATACGCTACTGGGATACTCTAACCACCTCCTGGGGCACCTCCAGGGAGCTAGCCCAGCTGAGTAACCTGGACAACACAACAGGCAAGGAAAACAAACCAAGCCCCAGAGGACATGGGGTCAAACCCCAGTACGGAGAGCAACTATAAACAGCAGTAAACAGCAGTAAACAACATGAATAAAATGCAGATGCTATGCATGAGGAAGGAAACAACAGCTCAACGGGATCTGCAACAGAATATGTGGCCACGATGAGTGTAGGACATGTGGGTGCTACCCACTCACCCCTACTCGCCCACCCTTACCAGATGCATCAACAACCCCACCTATGAACTTTGGTAGCTAGCCACTCGGCGCATAGGGGAAATGAGAATGTGGAATCACCGCTCGCCCTCGCATCCTGGTAAGTAAACAGAACAGCAACAGCAAAGCAATGGCTGCAAAAGCTGAACGGAGATGCAAATGCGTGTATGCAACATGCTGGAATAACAAGCATATAAACATATGCGAAACAATAATAGCATCAGCACGTATACACCACATAACCAACAGTCATCTCACAAAACAGCAGCCAGCAATAGCCATCTCACATTTTATCCAAGC